>JACXGM010003412.1:9872-22546 GCA_016801145.1 Umbra pygmaea
CACACACACACAGACAGACAGACAGACAGACAGACAGACAGACAGACAGACAGACAGACAGACAGACAGAGACACAAAGACACACAGACAGACAGTTTTATTCCTTAAGTTCTCCTTTAATAACAGTAAATAAACACTAACAGTAACTTGTTATGCAATATCTGGCACTTATGTAATGGCACTCTGTATAAACTTTTAATCCTTTTAACAATTAATTGAATTAACAACAAACACAAAAGTTGCTAAGGAAGGATCACAAGTGCCTCAGCTGTGCGGCCTTTTCTTCTATCAATTTTTCCACTTGGAGAAGTTCTGCTTTTTTGTCCTTGTGCCTTCTTCGAAGAGAGTTTGATTTTGTGATGAGCTCAGCCATCTTTGTTCCTGCCTTTCCCTCAGCCATCTCTGCACACTTGTCGGCTTCATTCCCAAGTGAATGGCACACACTACAGAGTACCTGCCGCTGGTTCCGGAGGTCCTCCAGCTCTTTCTCTGCTGCTTTCCTCTTCAGCTCTTGTGTGGCACTCTCCTGTTTTTTCCGCTCACTATCAAGGTACAGCCTGTATTGTGACCTTGCTGAAGCAGCAGATGCCAAGAGCTCCTTGGTCAGAGGAACTTTCACAACGCCACCACAGACAATTACTTTATCGCAGATTAACCTGAGGGCTTCGAGAGATTCCTCGCGAAGGTTGCACGTTTCTACCTCCTTATTAACTGAGAAGCCTCTCTCCACTGTGGCTTGTCCATGGGACAGGAGGATAGCACTTTGACAGAACCTGAGCAGGTCAGGGTGGGACGTGCAGAGTTTGGAGTGGAGAAAGACATCCAGACGCTGCCTCAGGGGTTGAAAGGAAACAAACTCTTCTTCTCTGCCCACAACCGAGAGCAAGGAATTGAACTGCTGAATGATGACATCACCTGCAACATTGAAAGAAAAATTTAAATACATTTTTTAAATTAACACATACCAGTCAACTGCGTCATCATCCATTCAACAAAAGTACATACAGTTCATCATAGATACACAACAGTATCTAAAGCAGTGGTTCTAAACCTGGGGACACAAAGGTCTTGCCTAAATTACAAACTGATCATTGACATTTTCAAGCCTCTATTAAAAAGGCAGAAAACCACAAATGAAAACAAGTCCTTACTCCATTTAAATAACCTATCCAGCTCTACTGTCCCTGTAAAAATATTTTCTTACCAGCTGCAATGCCACCTGCCAGCTGCTGTCCCTGGATGAAAGTTTGTACTAATGCCTTCATCTGTACAATGCACCACTCTGGATCTTTGACCATCTTTGTGGGATCCAGGCAGGCAATCTGCCTAACAATGGGGAATTTCAATGGGGACCTTTCTTGTAGTTTCTTTATGATTCGAATCAGACTCTGCAAACACTCTCTTCTCAGGCTGAGTACGGAGTGTTCCCCTATCTTGGTTCCTGGTTTGCCCAGGAGTGCCTATTAAGGAACATTATTAATTTAATAATTAATATATATAATAATTATTTATTTAAGGAACACCCAAGTCAATGTTTTCTTTGAAAGGACATGTTTTTATAATATTAATGATCATAAATATTCATAGTGAACAAATTGTATGTAATTGTGATTGTGTAATTAGTGTGATTGTGTAAAACAAATAAACAACAATGAAATTACCTTAATGGAAGATTCAGCCCCCAAGCCTATGTCTACCCTTTTGAGGGAGATCCAGTTCTTCTCATCAGAAATGTCCAATTTAATGAGCTGCAGGGGGGTTAGGTCTTGAATGAGCTCCCTTCTGATGAAGCGCCTCAGTAAACTCTGATGACAACAAGCAGATATTTACCAAGCCATTCCATCAATTAATACAGGTTTACATTCAAATGACTTGATCAAAACCTTTACAGTGATACTCACCAAGAGAAGCTGAGTTAAATCTTTTGCCAAAAATGGCAACACAGGCTCATCTGTCTGGTATTTTTGGAGAAAGGGGTTGAAACTTCTTGCAATGGAGAGGAAAAATTGAAGCTTTGGGATTAAGAGAGTCCCCCCCGTGCTGTCAGGATGGCGTCATAAGAGGCCGTTTTTGGTTTTTGAATCTTCTTATTCTCTGCAGCATTGATGTATTTCTGAATCATAGGCCAAATTTCCAGGACTCTCTCAGCAACTGGCACATTTTCTACCCATCTGTGGCCACAGAAAGAGAGGGGAAAGCAGGTCGACCCAGTGGTGATGGTGTAGTCCTCTCTGCGGGCAGGAACGTTGTGAAAGAGGAAATGGAGCGCAGGCAGGAGCTTGTCAATTTGCCAGGCTGTAAAGCCTGCCTTCATGGCATTGTGGAGAGTGTGAAGTCCACAGCTCCCAACTATCAGGACTTGAGCACCTCCATACAGCTCGGTATGCTCCTTTTGAAGGAGATCAAGGAGCTTGAAGTTTACGTTGGGGCCATCCATTCCCACAGAGAGGAGCTGCCTCATGTTGAGCTGAGCAACACATTCCTGTGAATTATCACACAGAAGAAAGGTTTGGTTAAATAACATTTATTGATTAAGTAAACCACATTCAATATACAGACCGACAGTAAACCTGTATACAGTATGCTTCAAATTATATATTTATCTTTATTATCCTAATGTAAAACGTAAGTAAGATGTTGAAATACATTTGAAAGAGATAGATATTATGCTTATGTCAAGGACTGCTTTGCCAAAGCATAAGTTAGGCTATACACTTTTAAATTACCATATATACATTTTTCCAACATTGTGTTACAGAATTCAGAAGTAGGCTATGTCCCCTGGCCAGTGTTGGGCAAGCAACTTGGAAAAACGTATTAAGCTAATCTATAAGTTACTCTCCATCAATCACTAAATGCTACCCACCAAACAAAATATAGCAAATGTAGCAAGCTAAGCTACAATAAAATGTAAATTCCATCACATAACTACATCAAAGCTACTTTATTAAAACATTTACCTAATTTCACTCCAAGCCATGGCTATCTAGTGATCAATAAAACTGTAAAACAAACTAATACGCAAAAATGTCAAGATAGCTTATTAAACTGTTCTCAATGCTTTAACTGCTATAAAACCATGGCAACACAAACCAACAAAAACATCCTCACATAGACAATTACAAAAACGGGAAGAGTGTATTATTGTAGAAGAGCCACACTGTTTGGATGCATACTTCATTTAGGGCACATTGGGAGGACAGTTTGTATAAGATCACTAACATTAACGTGGTTCAACCCACAGGAGCAAAATTAAGACCTGCTCCAAACAGTAGCAGCCTGGCAAAGAAAAAATTACATTGAAGGTGAATTTAGGGAAAGAGTCTTCCTGAAGTCTGATAATATTCACTATATGAAAACTCTCTCCCCCTGCTTTTTCAACGATGTCTCCTGTGCACGCACCCCAGCTACCCCGCAGCAGCGTCTGTCATCACCATGGTTACGGCTTCAGCCTAGACCACAGCAGAAACTCCGCTGGGAAATGTACAGTAGCTTCTGTGAATGCTACCATGTTACTTAATCAGTAAAATAGTTTCACTTCTGAAAAGCTATTGATGTAGAAAATAGCGACGCTACTGAGAAATGTAGGTAAACTAGTAACGGCGCTGTTTTGAATGCCGCTACTGCCCAACACTGCCCCTAACCAATAAGTATATAAAAATAAACTTACTTTGATGTGCTGCAACAGATCCTCAGCTCTTCCATGTCCCAGAAATTGTGAGCCAAAATACCTCGAGCGGACACAGCCATCCTCCAAAAAACAAATGTGTATGTCCATTTGTTTTTTCTTTGACGATTCATTCATACTCTCATCAAACATAAGTACGTATGGTCCGGCATGATTTATAGATTCAACCAGTTGCTTCTTAAAATAGGGGGCGATGCCAAATTTGATCATGTAGCTGGTCTTGTCTTTGGCCAAAGCGAACGATTTGGCGATTTGGGAATCCGGGAACATCATGCTAAACAGCTCTCCTATGCCATCATTGGACTTGAACGAGTGGTGTTTCACTGCCAAGTCTTAACACCATAGTACTTCAGCCTGTAGCGTAGCGGTGGTGGTGCAGATCGTCTGTATGCTGGTGGTATGATTACTGGCAGTGGACTGCGAGGAGCGAGCAGGCAAGGTTGAGGTAGCAGTGGAGGTTGATGGCGTCGATGTAGCCGTTGGTCCAGCGCAAAACAGCGACAGCAGTAGCTGGGTGTTACGTCCTCCCCGCATCCTGACTTGGTGGCTAGTAGACTCCCTGTGGGAATTAACCGCCTTCACCCCCATCCAAGTAATATTTAGCGTTTTCTTGCAAACGGTGCAAAAAGCTTCTTGACTGTTTCCAACTACTGGCCTAAGCCAGTCTTTAAACCGACCGTCCTCCAGCCAGAGGTCCGAAAACTTGCACTTGCCCATATTTACTTGGTAAACTCGCGTGGAGCAGAGGTTTACCGCTAAGTTTCCAGCTTGAACCGCCCGCCCAACGTACACATCTCGTGACGTAATTCCGTTCACTTACGCCAACCTTTCTTTTCTCTGTCTTTGGGTCCGACTCAAAATAAAAATAAATTCATGGAAGTTTAGTAAGGAAATAGGCCTGCACACGTAAGTTACCCTAATTGAAAACCATATAGACCCAGTTAGATGGGGCTTCGAAAATTTACTACCCCGTCAGATGACGTTTACTACTTTTTACAACTTTTTACTGGCCTTAATTTGGCATAATTTAATTTACTACCTTTTACTACCTTTTACAACCCCGCAAAAACCCTGACTTCGCTTGGTTCCTTCTCAAAGTAGCTTCTATACCTTCACCTTCATCCAGTCGTTCCAGGTCCAGGGTCATTGGCATTTTGTTGATCTTGTGAAAGAGTGGAATGTTGGTGGCAACCATTTTATAACCATCATGCTGAGATTGGAGGGGTTCCTTTGTGTCTGTCTGACAAAGACAACATTTCATCCAATCAGTTGGCCACTGGGGATGATCATTTGCCATTTTGGGGGTTTGTTGTCTGATTAAGGCCGAGGAGTTATCCTTTTACCACCTCAATCATAGATATAGTACACATTCAGGTATGGGATAGAACTAGGTTCAGGTCACCTACACCTAGCCTGATCATACATCCAGTTCCATTTAAATCCTGTGTGATCTGTACACCTTCCAGGTAAGCATACATGAACAAGCAATGTATTGCCCCGCTTGCCCTTGCCTCGGCTCTCCCGCACTGGAACAACCTGTCAATTCAGGTGCGGCTATCTAACTACATCTATTACTAGATAATTGATGAGGGGCTGTTAGACAGCATTTGGGACACTAAATTTAGCTATACTATTACTACCAGTCAAGAATTACAATGTAAGTAAAACTAGATCAGCTGACACTGAACCCCATGCTGAGTTCCAGTGTGCCCTGTTTGTGTAATGACGTTCACTCTATTAAACAAAACCTTCCTTATCACATTAAATTGAGCTCTGACAGAAATGGTGGCCATCTTGAAAATGGTTGCCATCTTGCGTTTTTGAGTGGCACACACCTTTTTCCATGATAATGTTCCAAATGTACCAAATTTGATGATAGCATCACCATTTGAAAAATTGATGTAAATATTCAAGAAAATGTAAAAATTTTGGGTAACCAATGCTTTTTCCCCAAAAATTTACCCTTAGAGAGTATATGTGCCAAATGTCATGCTTGTATACCAATTTGAACAATTCTCTTGAAATATGCCATTAATCTGCTGCACTACACCTGTGATCTACAATAAACCTCATTTGTTGAACACTGTGTTACAGTGTATGTCTCCCTGATTACTTTTGTGGTGTAGTTTTCTTACCCTAAGTGGTACTGCACAATACATGTGACATTTCAGCCATTTAGCTCACTTATCCAGAGCAACTTACAGTGAATACAGGGACATTCCCCTGGAGCCACAAAGGGTAAACTGCCTTGCTCAGGGACACAATGACATTTGGCACACAAGCAACCTACAAACTACAAATCTGACTCCCTAACTACTGAGCCATCTGTTTTCCAGGTTACAATACAAGGGTGTTATGTCCCCCCATCCTAGAGGGTGTTTGTAACGTCTTTGTTCTGTTAAATGTCCTGAACTACTAATACGTCTGTACATGTAATAATGGACATTACACTAGCCCTTCCACTACAGGACACCATGCTATTTCTAACTGCTCAACTAGCTCTAGAAACTAGGCTGCAACTAATATTTATTTTAACAATCGATTAATTTGTAGATTAATCCAATAAACAGACCAAAAAAGATTTCAATTTTATTTAAAAAATAAATATTCTTTGATAGGGCCAATTTTAACACAAATAACAGACCTAAATGCATGCTGTACAACATGTGCAAGAGATGTTCATATTCTTTATTAAAGTGCAAAAAACTGGTGTTTGTTTACCTTGTTTTTAAATGGACTTGAGATGTTAAAATGTTTCTACAAAACAATTCTACAAACAGCTTTGATAGAACATAGTTGTTAATAAATAAATGTATGAATTAGTCCTAAAGACTAGACAGGTCTGTTAAATAGTAATTTTGTTGCTTTATTATGTATTTTACCTATTTAAGCTTATTCTGACTTATTTCCACGTTTTGATTAGTAGTGCTTTTATTTTAAAAAGGACTCTGGAGTTTCTACTGTGCCAAACAGTTTAGGAAAAAAAATTAAAAGTTAATCACCCAATGAAAACAGTATTTCTTTTCCAAAATAAAACATTCTAAATGCTCTGTCCTAAATTATTATGCACAACAAAGCTTCAAAACCTTTTATAGGTTATAAAGAAGTGAACATTGTAATTTATTGAATTTGCAGCATTTGGGTCACATTTACTGAAATCAAAAGTTTCAAACACATCTTAAACAGGGAAGTTACATGTTAACATAGGACCCCTTCTTTGATATCACCTTCACAATTCCTGCATCCATTGAACTTTTTTATGTAGAGTTTCTGCTTGAATTTCTTTGCAGAATGTCAGAACAGCTTCCCAGGGCTGCTGTTTTGATGTGAACTAACTCCCACCCTCATAGATCTTTTGCTTGAGGATGCTCCAAAGGTTCTGAATAGGGTTGAGTTCAGGGGAGGATGGGGGCACACCATGAGTTTCTCTGCTTTTTGCCCATAGCAGCCAAAGACACAAAGATATTCTTTGCAGCATGAAATGGTGTATTGTCATGCATGAAGATGAGTTTGCTACGAAAGGCACAGTTCTTCTTCTTGTACCATGGAAGAAAGTGGTCAGTCAGAAACTATATATTCTTTGCCAAGGTCATTATCATACCCTCAGGGACCCTTAAAAGGGCCTACCAGCTCTCTCCCCATGATTCCAGCCCAAAACATGACTCAGCCAGCTGACGTTGCAGCCTTATTAGAACATTGTTGCCATCCACCAACAATCCAATACTCCATCCCAGGGTTGCACGGCACTCATCAGTAAACTAGACTGTTTGAAAATTAGTCATCATGTGTTTCTGGGCCAAATGCAACCATTTCTGGTTGTGAGCATTGTTAAAAGTTTGCAGAATAATAGGTTTATGCACAAGCCTCTGGAGGATCCTACCTTAAGGTTTGTGGGACTTCAGAGGCACCAGCAGCATCCAATACCTGTTTGCTGCTTTGTAATAGCATTTTAGCAGCTGCTTTCTTAATCCAATGAATTTGTCTGGCAGTAACCTTCCCCATTATGCCTTTATCTACATGAACCCATCTGTGCTCTGATTCAGCAACAAATCTCTTCACAGTATGATGATCATGCTTAACTTTTCGTGAAATATCTAATGTTTTCATACCTTGTCCAAGGCATTGCACAATTTGATGCTTTTCCGCAGCAGAGGGACCCTTTTTCGTTCCCATATTGCTTAAATCCTGTGGCCTGCTTAATAATATGGAACATCCTTCTTCAGTAGTTTTCCTATAATTAGGCTCACCTGGCAAACTTATTATCACATGTGTCTGACATTGATTTCAGTGATCCAAAGAGACAATACCATCCATGAGTTTGATTGAAAATAAAATATTAAATATTTATGAAACTTAATTCCAATTTGCATAATATTTTGTAAAGCAGTGTAGATGTTAGCTCTACTCTGGCTGCTCTACCACAGACATTAGCCAGCTAGTTAAATAGACTAAATGTGTGAATTTGAATTAATAGACTTTGAAACTGGATCGTGAGCAAACACTGGCAATTTGAAAAATGAGAACTACCTGCTGTGCAATGAACTATTCCTCATTTCAAAACGCAACACGTTTTTTACTACTAACCCTGCTTTTGAGCCTCCTTCGTTAATGGCTCCAACATGTTTTCTTTTCAAGTGCACCCTCATTACGGTGGTGCTCCAATGACATTCCATTTCTGTATTAGAGTTTGCATGTAACACATTTTTATTGTTGAATTTAAAGTAAAGTTTTGCCATACCACTGAAGATTTCGGTCAGACAGATTTCAAATGTTTTTTCTTTCTTGAAGTGACGTAACCAGCTCCACCACGCAGCATGCAACAACATAGACAATGACTTCTCCACGGGGTTACTAGGAGAAGACAAATGCTAGCTTTCCCCTCTGGAAGATATTTAAATGTTATAACTAAAGGTAGCGCCAGCAAGCAGGCGCATAATCTAATCATGTTAATGTGTTCCATTTGTTCCAACTCCAGCCAGTGAACTGATCTTCATTTTGTATGCAGCGGGAGATATGTGGGTCTCCCCTCTTCGGTGGGGATATAAAAGTATTTGTTTATGATGAATCAACTGAGTTCTCTTTAACTAGGCTCTTGGTCCACGTTTAGTGCGCGCCATAGTAAATGTGTTATAATAAATGTTGGAGTAATAGAATGAACCGTATAGGACATGCTTAGATTGTAGATCATACTTAGGACTTTTGATGACATGTAATTCTTAGTATTGTACTTGTGTAATTCTTTATCCGGTTAAAGCATTGTACTTTGATGCCCTTTATCTGGAATAAAATGTTATTCACTTTACTAAGTTCTGTCTGAGATATTCTAAGTCATTTCCCAGTAAATCTCCGGTGGAGATGCTTAACGGGAATGTAAGCTATCTTGTTACGGCCTGCTTGTAGTTTCAGCTCTTATCATGCACACATTCAAGCACGGTACGCCCTGTGTCTGACTCGCGGGCAACAATTAAGTTTCCTGAGTCGCGGCAGTATTTTTTTCCGTAGCTGTTAACACACACAGACAAATAATCGATATGGGGTCAGAAAGTCAACATCAACAATGTCTATATATACTCTATACTCATTTATCAAGCATTCTTCCGTTCTTAACTTAGACAATTGCAACAGGGGAGAAAAGGAACTATAATAATTATTAATGCGTTAAAGTGCATATTAATTGTATTCTTTTACCCCCCTACATTGTGATCTGTTAAACTTGATGTCATAATCTACTTATCCGTTTGATCGCTGGAGTAATCCATGTCTAGGAAAAGCAAAGGATATTACTTACTGTCTGATGTCCCTTTGGAAGGCTATTCTTTCTTTCAAATTATTTATTTTGAAGTCCAGTGATTGTATGTTTGCTATTAATATGCTTTTCGAGTGGGAGCCTGTCGGGCATGGATGTTTCATCAGCCCTTTTTTACTAGCATAAATTTATTAAAGGCATACGGTAATAGTCTTATGCAATGATGAATAGGAACACAGAGAAAAACGTTGTGGGTACAAGACAGTAAAAGACTGAATGTGGGAAAACCACTGGTTACCATTGCTACGGAGTCCATTTTTGCATTGGATTATACAACTATGTAATGGTTAGATCAAGGTACTATGTAACAAGACAAGCAATAATAGTCATAATTATGGTCACCTATGGTCATAAAAGCTGGGGCATGACCAAAAGAACGAGATCAAGGGTACAAGCGGCCGAAATGGGTTTTTAGGAGTGTGGCTGACGTCTCCCTAAGAGATAGGGGGAGAAGCTCAGTCATTTGCAAGGAACTCGGAATAGAGCCGCTGCTCCTTTGGGTCGAAAGGAGCAAGTTGAGGTGGTTTGGGAATCTGGTAAGGATGCCCCTGGGCACCTCCCTAGGGAGGTGTTTCAGGCACGTCCAGCTGGGTGGAGGCCTCGGGGAAGACCCAGGAATGCCCAGGGATCCCCTAGTCAGAGCTAGTTAAGGTGGGAAATAGAAGTTTAGGGACTCCTGCTAGAGCTTCTGCCCCGAGACCCAACCCTGCATAAGCGGTTGAACAAGAGATGAGATAACGGAATAAGGGTGTTACATTAGAAAATGTGGAAAAAGTGAAGCGCTAACAATACTTTCCGGATGCACTTGTAACACCTCTCTCATGTAACTATATACAGTTGCATGCAAAATTTAGGCACCCCTGACAATTTCCATGATTTTTTTAATTTATAAATAATTGGGTGTTTGGATCAGCAATTTCATTTTGACCTATCAAATAACTGAAGGACACAGTAATATTTTTAGTAGTGAAATGAGGTTCTTTGGATTAACAGGTGTGCAATATGCATAAAAACACAATTAGACAGGTGCAAAAATGTGGGCACCCTTGTCATTTTGTTGATTTGAATACCTGTAATTACCTAGCACTGATTATTTGGAACACACAACACACAACATACAACTGGTTTGGTGAGCTCATTAAGCCTTGCACTTCATAGACAGGTGCATCAAATCATGAGAATAGGTATTTAAGGTGGCCAATTGCAAATTGTTGTTTTCTTTGACTCTCCCCTGGAGTGGCAACATGGGGGCCTCAAAACAAATCTCAAAAGACCTGAAAACAAAGATTGTTCAACGTTATGGTTTAGGGGAAGGCTACAAAAAGCTATCGGAGAGATTTAAGCTGTCAGTTTCAACTGTGAGGAACATAGTGAGGAAATGGAAGACCATAGGTATAGTTCTTGTTATGGCCAGAAGTGGCCGGCCAAGTAATATATCGAAGAGGCGAAGGCGAAGGATGGTGAGAACGGTCAAACAGCCCACAGACCACCTCCAAAGACCTACAACATCAGAATGCTGCAGATGGTGTCACTGTGCATCGTTCAACCCTTCAGGACACTTTGCACAAGGAGAAGTTGTACGGGAGAGTGATGCGGATGAAGCATTTCTGCACACAAGCCACAAACAGAGTTGCTTGAGGTATGCAAAGGCACATTTGGACAAGCCAGCTTCATTTCGAAAGAAGGTGCTGTGGACTGATGAAACAAAGATAGTTATTTGTTCAAAACAAGGGGCGTTATGCAACATAATAATACAGTGTTCCAAGACAAACACTTGTTACCCACAGTCAAATTTGGTGGAGGTTCCATCATGCTGTTGGGCTGTGTGGTCAGTGCCGGTACTGGAAATCTGGTTAAAGTTGAGGGTTGTATGGATTCCACTCAATATCAGCAGATACTTGAGAGTAATGTAGAGGAATCAGTCGCACAGTTGAAGTTCCACCGGGCTAGATATTTCAACAAGACAATGACCCAAAACACTGCTCAAACTCTACTCTGGCATTTATGCAGAGGAACAAGTACATTATTCAGGAATGGCCATCCCAGTCCCCAGACCTGAAGATCATTGAAAATCTGTGGGGTGATTTGAAGCAGACTGTCCATGCTCAGCAACCATCAAACCTATCTGAACTGGAGATGTTTTGCAAGAGCAATGTTCCAAAATACCTTCATCCAGAATCCAAACACTTACTACAGGCTATAGGAAGTGTCTAGAGGCTGTTATCTCTGCCAAAGGAGGCAACTAAATATTGATGTGATATCTCTGTTGGGGTGCTCAAATTTATGCACCTGTCTAATTTCATTTTGATGCATATTGCACATTTTCTGTTTATCCAATAAACTTAATTTCACTACTGAAATATTACTGTGTCCTTTAGATATTTGATAGTTCAAAATGAAATTGCTAATTCAATCTCCAAATTATTTATAAATAAAATAATGTAAAATTATTGGCGACAATTCCAAAACACATGATGCCAGTCACTTTAAATATTACATTATATTGCAAAGAGCAAAGTTAAAATATTTTTGGACATGTTATCTTATTTAGTTATGCTGACATTGCGACTAGGAATTCCCACTCGAGTGGGCGTTCTTGTTTAAATTTCGACTAGGAACTCAGACTTTCCGACCTCCGAGTACAAATTCATGGAGCATTATTTCTCAGTTCTCAGGGTAAATTTATTTTGTCTGAGGTTATTGCCCATTCAGCCATTAACAGCATTCATTCAGTGAGAGGTGCTTAGCGCCTGGGTATCAGATAATTGGCTAGGTACCAACATTAGGAGGTGTCTGATTTTGGGGGTTTTAGTAGGAATTAGGAGTAAAAAAAAACCTAGAATTCATCTCTAAATAGCTTTCTGTTTGAGATTTTTTATAATGGAATAATGTAAAATACTACCCTGGAAATCCAGAGTTCTCGCGAGAGCACAATTTGAATTTGCTCAGCAAGTTACTCTGGCACCGAGTAATTCTGCTCATTAACTATGCCCTTGTAGCCGAGCTGCACCAATCACATCGTTGTATCTGATATAGGCGTGCCAGAAGCGTGTTAAACAGATGACGACAGCGCTGCGACCTCGAAGTCATTTGTAAACATTGTAAGATCGTAATAACACCAGTTGTTTAAAACGGCTTTGGCCACTACAATGAACAAGTTAGACTTGGCTTTTTCTCTAC
>JACXGM010003412.1:22646-42132 GCA_016801145.1 Umbra pygmaea
TGTTTTTGCAAGAGTTTAATCTACCAGTTAGCTCCGCCATAGGTGCTTAGCGAAAAACCACTGGTGATAGGTCGTAGTTATATCCAATTGCGTACAGTGAGATTTTCAAATGCATACTTGGTGCCGCCCCTCGAGCTGGGTCATTTTCATTACTAGATCCCAGACCCTTATATCCTCCGGATTTGGGTCTGGATTTTTCAAGGCTAGTAAAATACACATACAGCAGGTGAAATAAATATTGAACACATCACCATTTTTCAAAGGTGCTATTGACTGACATGAAAATTTCACCAGATGTTGGTAACCACCCAACTAATCAATACATATAAAGAAACCAAAACAAATAAATTCAGAAATTAAAGGATTGTTCCAAAGTAAATCAGTTTATAGTATACCATTTACAACGATACCATAGATGATTTATGTCATATACACATCTGTTCTTTTTCAATATATCTGAGAAAAGCCGATAGTATATTTCAGTTCCTTTCACATCCACTGGGGTGCTTCTGTATCCATCTAAACTTGAGCTACCACAACTCCCAGAATTCCAAGCGAATTTAGTGCCCGTCCTCGTTTAAATGCACCGACACAGAACATGGGCAATCATTATGCCCGTTTGGTTTTCTGTATCTGGTTGCAGAAATTACAAGCAAGCCTAGGGCTGGGCGGTATGACCAAAAATGTATATCACGGTATTTGTCAAAATTCTACTGGTTTCACGGTATATGACGGTATTTTTTTTTCATGCATAATCAAGTGTTCCCAGCATTTTCTACAGTTTGAGAGAGGAATTATTGCAGTAAATTGACTTAGGATGGTCTATTTTACTGTCATGATGAGTGGATATTTTTAGAATAATTCCACACTAGTAGCCTACTGTATTTTAGCGAATACTGTATACTTTGCGTGATATGCACGTTTTTACAAACGGTTCGGAGGCGCACTATATAGAACGTTTTTTACACACCATAACTGCAGTCATTATTTTTGTTCTGTTCTGTTGTTTTAGACCGGTTTTACTAAAGTGGAATACAAAATAAATTGTATTCTATATTATATCCTATGGAATGGCACATATTGTATATTCTCTTCACAGAGTTTCTCTCTTAACTCATCAGATCCAAATTTAAAATGTACAGCAGAGAGACCTATAAAGGATATATACTTTTTAGACATTGCCTTTATAAAAACGTTGATATTTTGGAAACTATACCATCTAATTCAAGTCGCAGAGTATAACACTTTTACGAGCAGACAGTAATAATCATAGACACCTCACACAGAATATAGCTACCAGTTGGCCAAATCCTTAGACTTACAATGTAAATGCAGTTACGAATGCTAAAGGGTTTTATTATCCGAAAACCGGGAACGAATACAATATTCATAATTTTATTGTAGCACGTTATTCACCCATCTATTATATTATTCTTACGACGAAAGAGTTGCTATATGCACAGCAGACTTCGTTTTGACTGTAAAATATACATGTAGCTGTTTTAGAGACAAGATAATAATTTAAACTACTGTCACTTCATAGACGCATGTAAATTGAATAATTATAGAGAACATCGGAATTCGAACAGTAACTAACAAACTATCGGTTGTATGCTTTCACTGAAGACAGTAAGCACAACTTCAGTATCCATTTTCCACTAGAAATTCAATTGTTTTAAACTTTAGAGACAAAAACTTTCTTTATATGCCAGTTTCTGCTGACAAGGAAGATGAACGTTGACCATGATTTCGGCTTGTTCCGGGGCGTTCCTCCTGCCGTATTCTACAGTACACTCACGTTCTGTCTAGGGCGTTCCTCTTGCGTATTCTCTTGCAGTGTTTCGGACGTTGTCTATTCAAATACACCGATATGGTGGTATATAAAAAATTCATATCATGACAAAAATAAATACCGGAATTCGGTGTGAACCGGTATACCGCCCAGCACTAAGCAAGCCCAAAAAGAAGGAGTAATGTTTCACACTTTACAATAGGCTATAAAAAGTTAGGGTCTGCAGTCAGCATTTTAAATCGGAAGATTATGAAAGGGATCTATGTGTTAAATTAACCGGCACTACAGCCCGAAAGCGGCTGAAAAGCGATGCGATCCCATCCATTTTTCTTTATCTAGAAAGAGTAGCCTCTTTATAGTAAGGTATAGTAATTTACCCACTCAGCCAACTACTAAATACAGCTGGCACACTACACATACAGTACAATAACATTACCACAGACACAATGTGTGCTCCATTATCAAGGTGCAGAAAATAGGTTTAATAAACTTACTCATATGTTAATTGTCCTCTTGCTACGTCTCTTTCCGTGTGTGCTGGAAAACTTCAGTGATTCAGTGACACATATGCGGTCGTCAGTCATTTCTGGTTCAATCTTTACAAGCAAAGCTTGTCCATGATCACATTCATTGTAGCAAGTGCTTTTTTCTTCAGTAGTCATGGATGGACATACTCCCACAGAAGCACTTAGGCAATTAGAACTTAACCATGTTTCAACTGGATTATCTGTAGAACATGCTGCCTTGTTGAAGCTGAATATCAAACTCCATTTGTTGTACATGTTCTTCGGTGTACTCGGTGCCAACATGTATGGTTGGATGTCACTCAGAATGTAAAATTCCTCATCTGCAAATCCTAGGTTAGTAGCAATTGTGTTACCAGTGAATTTGGTTACGAACTGTTTCACAGAATCCAGAGAGCATGCCGGGTGGGCGGGGCTTGGAACAAGGAAGCCAGCGTTGTAGTTCTATACATACTGAAAAAATCATACCACCTTGTCTGTTTAGCATTAAAATGGCTGATAGAAACGTCACAGAAAGACAAGCTATACCTTAAAAAATCATGGACAACCGAGGCTTTAAGGAGTAGGTTTGAAAGCCAGATCAGTATAACAGGAATGCTTATTTTTGCGACAGAATATATTCATTTTTCCTATCTCCAAAGTCCATTCGAAACACATGGTGACGTCAGAGTATGAAAATTCCCCGTGAAATTTCAAATCTTGCTCTTACACTAGCCAGGCATGGGTGAAACATATCTCACTGTTCTACAAATGTCTGGGAGAAGCTACTAGTACCTCCAGATAGCTGTAGGGTGAAGTTTCCCTTTGAGTGTAATAATGTGAAATGACACATTGATAAAGTATTGAACACATGAAGAAAGGAAGGTGCAAAAAGGCATGGAAATGCAAGACAACAGCTTAAAACCACCAGTAATTAAAAATCTACCCAGCCCACTGTCAGTGATAATTAATATCAGCTTGTTCAGCCCAACTGATGGCCTACAAAAAGGTCTCATTGCCAAGGTGTCACACAAGACACATCTCATGATGGGTAAAAGCAAAGAGCTGTCTCAAGACCTTCGCAACCTAATTGTTGCAAAACATAATGGCATTGGTTATAGGCGCATTTCTAAGCTTTTGAATGTTCCAGTGAGCACTGTTGGGGCCATAATACGGAAGTGGAAAGACAATCAGTACACCATAAATTTGCCTCGACCAGGTGCTCTTTGCAAGATTTCTGTGAAAAGAATAATCAGAGTTGTCCAAGAGCCATGGGCCACTTGTGGAGAGCTTCAAAAAGACCTGCAATTAGCAGGTACTGTTGTCTCAAAGAAAACAGCAATGAATGCACTCCACTGCCATGGCATGTATGCATGCTCACCACGCAAGACTCTATTGCTGGAAAAAAAAGCATGTTGAAGCTTGTTTAAAGTTTGCTGCACAACATTTGGAAAAGCCAGTGAAATACTGGGAGAATGTAGTGTGGTCAGATGAAAGCAAAATGTACCTTTTTGGATGCCATAATACACAACATGTTTGGAGGAGTAATAGCACTGCACATCGCCCTAAAACACCATACCAACAGTGAACTTTGGAGGTGGGACAATCTTGGTGTGGGTATGCTTTTCAGCAAATGGGACTAGCAAACTTTACATAATCGAAAGAAGGATGAATGGGCAAATTTACAGAGACATTATTGACAAATATCTGCTCCCCCTTTTTAGGATGGTAAAGATTAAACAAGGGTGGTCTTTCAGCAAGACAATGATCTCAAACACACAGCCAAGGACTCTCAGATGGTTTCAAAGAAAGACAATAAAGCGGCTAGAATGGCCCAGCCAATCACCTGACTTAAATCCTATTGAAAATCTATGCAAAGCACTGAAGATCAAAATTCATAGAAGAGGCCAACGAAACCTTCAAGATTTGAAGACTGTGTGAAAGAATGGGCCAAAATCACACCAGAGCAATGCATGCGACTGGTGTCTCCATACAGGCGGTGTCTTGAAGCTGTCATTACTAACAAAGGCTTTTGTACAAAGTATTAAATGCATATCAGTAAGCGTGTTCAATACTTTTGCCCTGTGTCATTTCACATTATTACACATAACTTAATTTCTGAACTTATTTGTTTTGGTTTCTTTGTATGTATGGATTACTTGGGTTGTTAACAACATCTGGTGAAAATTTACAGAGAAAAATGGTGACGTGTTCAATTGTCACACCTTGGCTGGACTTTATGTCAGGTGTGACAGAGATAAGAAACTAAGAGACTTTTGTTTATATGTATGTATGTATGTATGTATGTATGTATGTATGTATGTATGTATGTATGTATGTATGTATGTATGTATGTATGTATGTATGTATGTATGTATGTATGTATGTATGTATGTATGTATGTATGTATGTATGTATGTATGTTTATATGTATGTATGTATGTTTATATGTATGTATGTATGTTTATATGTATGTATGTATGTTTATATGTATGTATGTATGTTTATATGTATGTATGTATATATATATATATATATATATATATATATAGTTAATTTTGTGTTGTAATACATGCCAGTGTATTCACTGAAGAAATATATTTAGTTATGGAGTCGTGCGCCTTCCCCTCGTTCACCTGGTGCTAGTAGGGACGGATTGTGCATTAATTCATTGATTACTGTCAGCTGGTAGTTCAGTCCCTATTTAGTCAGAGTGAACAAGGGGAGGGCACGATTCATTGAAGATTGTCTGCTGAAGGTTGGTTGTGATCTTGATTTCCCTGTATTCTTGTTAGTGACAGAGTCTGTTATGTACTATTCCACTATTGTGTACACTATACTAAGTGTCGTAAGTGGAATGTCATAATTATACCCTTTAGCTTTGCAGAAGAAGAAGTTGTATGTTTCTAACTATCAGGTAATAGTAGAAGCTCTCCTTTAATAGAAGTGGAATTTTGGACAATTGTAAGACCACAGCTATTATTTAGCACAAGAGCCGACGGAGGGTGAATCTGCTTTGAAGAAGCGAAAGCATGATGAAGCCAGACTAATACAAGAGCGACACAGGCAGAAATTCCGGGTAAACATCAGTGTGGCTTTTTCCATATTGAAGGCGCTAATGAGAGAAAAATCTTTTCAAAGCGATGCCAACGTTGCCTGTTTTCTGCTGGACAGGTAAGTTATTTCTATCTTTAGCAATGCAAATGAAAATTGTTGTTTGACAATGTTAGCTTTGGCTAGAAGCTTGCCATAGACACCGTGAGAAGTGACTTTTCCCTTGTCAGCGGTGTAAAATATATAGTTGGATTGTTGCATGTAACATAGTTCTTCTCCCTCGCTTTGTTATGGCTTTGCTATGTGGGGAGAAACATGCTGGTTACGTTCATGAGACAATCAGCTGATTAGTACTATTGACTGCAAAACAGTAACGTTAGCCTACAGAATAACAGCTCATATTAGCCAGCTAAACCTTTACTACCGTGTTAGAAAAAATATGTTGGATTGTTTCATGTGGTTCTTCTCCCTCACTGTGTTATGGCTTTGCTATGTGGGGAGAAATGTGCTTCTTACATTCGTGAGACAATCGGCAGATTAGTACTGACCGCAAAACAGTCACATTAGCCTATATCATAACAGCTCATATTAGCCAGCTAAACGTTTAGTACCCTGTTAGAAAAAATATGTAACATTAGTTGGATTGTTATTTCGAAAGCATGATGAAGCCAGATGAATATGGGAGCGAAGCAGGCAGAAATCGCGAGTAAACATCAGTGTGGCTTTTCCCAGATAGAAGGCTCTACTGAAGGAAAAATGTTTTCAAAGCAACTATTTTTATCTTGTACTAACTAGCATGGAAATAAGCTAATAAAGTCAGTGAATAAAACACTCACACAATGATAAACAAGTAAAAATAACATTCGCAATGACGTGGTTTTACTGAATAATTAAGTAAATATAATTTCTTAATATCTCTATATAAAGAAACTTAATTGCTTGACTTGCTACTCTGCTGTCTCAGATGACAACATATTTTATCCTATGTCGGCCACCGTAGATTATTTTTTTTGTTTGCAAAGGGAGGGGTAGGTGGTGAGTGACTGGCTGTTTTGTAATTCACAAACCATACCACTAGATGCCACTGAATCTTACACAATGAACCTTTAAAATTTGACTTATTACCTCTGGTATGCATAAAATATGTAAAACTCAATAATTATCTGTGGGTCCACACTCACACATTCATACTCAGCAAAGAAAGTTTAACCAAAAAGGACCCGTTGCAGGCCTGAGTCGAAGCTTGGGAGCGTGGAGGCCTAAAATCTGTGGTGGCCGTTTCACTTGTTCAACAAGCTTAAAACAAATGTCACATGCAAAATAATAGGAAAACACAACCTTGGCAATGGCAACAGGCAGAGTGGCAATCTACATCATACCAGTAGAATGGAAAGTCCAAAAGAGTTTTCCCGATCCTCTCTCTTTTACAGTCACAAATGTCCATCGCCTGGATCAGACAAATCCACTAAGCAAGCACATCCACTTATTTCACATGCAAAGCTAACAGTACAAATGCAATGCTACTGACAATTGAGCTAAAACTAATGTCTATTCACACACTAGGTTATTTCACACTACAACTCTTAGTTACAACATATAAGATAACACACACACACACAAATGCATTTACCTCTTATAGATCACAATAGTCCAAAACACAGCATAGCTGGTCGATAGCCTAATTAAATGGATAACCATGTTTCTCTACAACCTACTAATCCTCACACAAATTGTTTGCTTAGCGTCTCTCTGACCCAATCTCTCAAACGGGAATCTCTGCAAGTTACAGCAAACCCTGCCCCTCTACCTGGGATAGTAATTACATTGGCTGCTAAATCATGACCCTCCAATAAAAAATAAAGAAAACGAAATTGACATATTAGGCTGCTATCAAGTTAAGTTGAGTAGCACACTGTATGCAACAGTTCTTTTCATTACTGGAATATCTGTTAGCAAACACAAACTAGCATATGACTTTCGCAATGTCATGTGAAAACAAACTATGGCTCCAGTTGTTGCATAAACACAATTTGTTCAAAAGAGAAATTAAAGCTTTTCAACTGATTGCATAACATTTTGTTTGTCCATGTGTTTGCAATCTTAACAGAGAACAGAACTTATACTTTAACAATAATGTAGCTGTTGCTAATTATTAATATATTTATGGCTCAAGACAGTGGATAAATACTTTCCGGAACTGCTTGTTTAAACTCAATTCCATGACCAAGTTAACATTAGAACTGCCAGGCCTTCCACACTACCTACACCTGCCAACTGCTGATGCCCATCAGCGTCATTAGAATATGAATCATCCTCATTAAAAACCACTCTCTCCTCCAAAGCCTCCCGCTAAGCCATCAGTGCATCAAAATAAGTATTTGATCACCTACCAACCAGTAAGAATTCCAGCTCTCACAGACCTGTTAGTTTTTCTTTAAGGAGCCCTCCTGTTCTCCACTGATTACCTGTATTAACTGCACTTGTTTGAACTCGATACCTGTATAAAAGACACTTGTCCACACACTCAGACTCCAACCTCTCCACAATGGCTAAGACCAGAAGGCTGTGTAAGGACATCAGGGAAAAAGTGTAGACCTGCACAAGGCTAGGATGGGCTACAGTACATTCGGCAAGCAGCTTGGTGAGAAGGCAACATGACAGTCAATCTCCCTCGGGCTGGGCCTCCATGCAAATTCTCACCTCGTGGGGCATCAATGATCATGAGGAAGGTGAGGGATCAGCCCAGAACTACACGGCAGGACCTGGTCAATGACCTGAAATAAGCTGGGACCACAGTCTCAATGAAAACCATTAGTAACACACTACGCTGTCATGGATTTAAATCCTGCAGCGCACACAAGGTCCCCCTGCTCAAAATGTCCAGGCCCATCTAAAGTTTGCCAATGACCATCTGGATGATCCAGAGGAGGAATGGGATCATCTGATGAGACAAAAGTAGAGCTTTATGGTCCAAACTCCACTCGCCATGTTTGAAGGAAGAAGAAGGATGAGTACAACCCCAAGAACACCCTCCCAACCGTGAAGCATGGCGATGGAAACATCCATCTTAGGGGATGGTTTTCTGCAAAGGGGACAGGTCGACTGCACTGTATTGGGGGGAGGATGGATGCGGCCATTTATTGCGAGATCTTGGCCAACAACCTCCTTCCCTCAGTAAGACCATTGAAGATGGGTCGTGGCTGGGTCTTCCAGCATGACAATGACCCGAAAAACACACAGCCAGGGCAACTAAGGAGTGGCTCCGTAAGAAGCATCTCAAGGTCCTGGAGTGGCCTAGCCAGTCTCCAGACCTGAACCCAATAGAAACTTTGGAGGGAGCTGAAAGTCTGTATTGCCCAGCGACAGCCCCAAAACCTGAAGGATCTGGAGAAGGTCTGTATGGAGGAGTGGGCCAAAATCCCTGCTGCAGTGTGTGCAAACCTCTTCAAGAACTACAGGAAACGTATGATCTCTGTAATTGCAATATTGAGTTCTGCTTTTCTGATGTATCAAATACTTATGTCATGCAATAAAATGGAAATTCATTATTTAAAAATCATGCAATGTGAATTTCAGGATTTTTGTTTTGGATTCCATCTCTCACAGTTGAAGTGTACCTATGATAAAAATTACAGACCTCTACATGCTTTATAATTAGGAAAACCGGCAAAATCTGAGGTGTATCAAATACTTGTTCGCCCCACTGTATGATGTAGCATTGTTCTGCATTGTTTTTTTCCTGTACCACTGCTTAAAGAAAGTATCTTTAAGAAACTGTCAGTAGGTTTGGGAGATGAGTATGAGTTCATTTTCAACCTGAAAAGGACCAACTAGCTTATATGCTGGCATCTGAGTCGTAGTGGAGCTCTATGCCTGATCGAGCCACGGTCGTATTCATCTGGTCCGTCAAGAGTCACTCAACTCATCACTCCATAAAACCGTTGAACAATCTGTCTTCAGATATTTCTTGGCCAAGTCTTGATGTGTCAACTTGTGTCTTGTTCAGTAGTGGTCAGGTTTCAGCCTTCCTTACCTTGGCCATGTCTCTGAGTACTGAACACCTTGAACTTCTGGGCACTTCAGGTAGGTTGCAGTTATGGTATATGACAGCACTGAAGGATATGGGTTCCTGGTAGCTTCACATTTGAGGATTCTCAAATCTTTAGCCGCTTTCCGACCGCAGGGATTTTTGGAGTTCATAGAACATAACGTTCCTATAACCCTTCTTTTCTTGTGTTCTGATAGAATAAATTGCAAGATTATTTAGTTCCTCGCACCGCCGTTCCTATAACCTTTTTATCTCCTACTCCAGAGCAGGGTCTTTCCTTTTTCCCTTTTCCTAGGTCTACGTTGATTGGTCCAACTAATAAATTACGCCGGTCGCTTTGTTTGTCTGTTGCGTATAATACTATGCTGGAGCCTTCGTCTTTTGTGTTTCTCTGTTAAGTAGCTACTCAATTTCTATTACTCAAGCATAGATTTTAAACGCTGCGGTTCGATACTCAGTTATTAGGACATATCAACACAACTCTTATTTTTTTATTGTATTGGATGTTGTTTTCAGCCTCGTAATCTGAACAAACAAACAAACAGCAAGCCGCTGAAGGAACCCAGCACTACTTAAGCTGAAAACAACCAGATCATCCGCATACATCTCCAAATCATACACCCAGTGTTACAAAAACATTCAACTGTGAAATGTTGTTGTATGTGGCCCTACGCTAAAGTCAAGTGATGACACTATAAAAGACCATTGCGGTGCTTGCGTCACTCCCTTATCCCTCCTACCAGTTCCTATGGCCACTTGACCAGTGCGAATGCAAATAGCTAAACTGGTTTTGGGGGAGAGTAGTTAGTAGAACTGTTTAGAAGTGGACTGTTCCTATAACTACGTTCCTGTAACTACTTGGTCGGAAAGCGGCTATTGGCAGTTAATGTGAGTCTTTTGTTCCTTAACACGTTTCTTGCACACCACATTATCTTAGCAATTTCAAGAGTGCAGCATCCCTCGGAAAGACTATTTACAATTTTTGACTTTTCAGTTTAATTTCTCATTTTGCCTGAGGAACAGAAACTGCCTAATAATTATGCAGACGTTGATATAATAACATAATAATAATAATAACTTTATTTTTATATAGCGCCTTTAAAGTAGCTTCTCAAGGTGCTTTACATAGTAAAATGAAACAAATTTAAAACACAACAAACACAAGGAAAAAATAAAAATAAAAAGCTAACCTAAAAAAAAAAGTGTTCTTAAATTAGATTTAAAAAGACTTAGTGTCTGTGCATCTCTAATATATGAAGGGAGTGCATTCCAAAGCCTAGGAGCATAGGAAGAGTATAGACCAATCCGGCACGCGACTTGTCTATGACGCCCTCTGGCAGCAGCGCCATTACTGCGGTTTAGGCATAGTTGACAAGTTGGGGAGATTGCACAAACGTTTATGGGAACTACCTGTGAAGTTGAACAATAAGTGACCTGTACTTGACATTTTGTAGATCACATGCCCCGCGGTTTATAAAATGTCCCTGAATACCTGTCAAGGCACAGACACACATATATTTGTTTTACTGATGTAGTAGCCTGACTTGAGAACGATTAAGTTTGCTAGCTAATAGGCTACATACGCCGGTAACAGTAATGTTACAGTAGCCTACGTTACGTGTTGACCAGTGGTAGGATATTTGAAAGTACGATTTTTGGTCAAACTCTGAAATTTTTAAATGTTTGCTTGGTGTCTGAAATCTACCAGGCACTTTCATAGCCTTTTTTACCAACATTTGGATGGTGGCTGGTGATAACATTATGTCTGCCGTCATGTCAGGTTTTATTGCTGTAACATTAACCAATAATAAGAATAACAAAGTTAACATGGTCATTAATAAGCTACGTAACTGGGGGGCACTGCCTGACATCTTCAAATGTTATGTTATTAAGTTGTCAATGAGCTGAGGTGCCTAAACCGCAGTAATGGCGCTGCCAACAAATGGCGTCATAGAAAGATTGCGCGCCGGATTGGTCTATAGGGTGTTGATTGACTTAGGCCACACCCTCACTCACTACATATCACCTGATATGCTTGAATCCAATAAACATTCCAGTTTATACAGCTTGGAGATGGAACAAATGCATAGTAATGATGATATGGTCAAAATACTGACTTGCCTGATAATTGTGTATACAGTATAACACTGTAGTAGACTTGAATTATTTCGTAAATCTATGTATTATTCTGGCCTCTTTTCTGCCTTAATATACTCTACATTCTGACTTTTTTGGTCAGTCTTGAACTGCGTTTTGATAAAACCGAAACGAGAGTTAACAAAACCTTTTTAAACAATGTTGTGGTGAAGAAAAAGCCTTCAATCTCCCTCACTTGCTATTTGACACTTTGCAGTTAATAATTTTAGTCCAAAGAATAAAGGTGATCCAGTAGGCTACAGACCTCTAAACAACGGCAATTGTTGAACATTATAAATAGCCTATATGTGAGGGAGGAGTGCATTCCAAAGTCTGTGGGTGCAGAGCAGTTAAAAGACTGGTGGAGTTTTGAATGTGAGCAGGAGAGTCATGAATGTGATCCCGTATTTCAAAGGCAGCCAGTGAAGTTAGATAAGAGTTGGTGTGATATGTTCAGATGATCCGGTGTAGTTAACGATTTTTGCTGCAGAGTTCTGGACCAGTTGAACTCAGTTGATGAGTTGGGTGAAGATACAAGTAAGAAGACTATAACAGTAATCTAGGTGAGAAGTGACAATGGCATGAATAAGAGCTTTGGCGCTGGAATTTGAGAGTTAGGGCCAGAGCCTTGAGATGTTGCAGAGATGAAAAGAAGCTGTCTTGTTGATGGTTTTTAAGTGGGCTTCAAAGGAGAGTGTTGTCCAGGGAGAAACAGAGGCTTTTGAGTTTAGAAGTCAGGGGAACCGGAGAGCCGTCAATGGTGATGCTGACATTTAGCTGTTTGGAGAGTGTGGATTTGGAGACTATAATTATGACCTCTATCTTGTTGCTGTTGAGTTTAAGGAGGTTTGTGTTCATCCAGCTCCAGATATCTTGAAGACAGTTGATGAGGGAGATGGGAGGGAGGAGCCGGGTATGATGGAGAAGTAAAGCTGGGTGTCGTCAGAATAGCACTGAAAGTTAATGTTGTGACGTCGCATGATCCTCCCCAGGGGTAAAATGTATATAATGAAAAGGAGTGGTCAAAGCACTGACCCCTGGGGGACACCTTGAGTGACAGCTGCACACCGTGATCTCTGATTGTTGTAATGGACATACTGCTGATGGTCAGTGAGGTAAGAGGAGAACCAGGAGAGAGTAACTCCCATGACACTAATAGACACTATAGTTTAGGTTTTCGGGTGCTCACAAATATAGTAACACACACAAAATAGAAAGGCTTGCATGCAACAACTGACCTCGACTGAGTTCCAGGTTATATTTGTTCTCCAATCCTTCCAATGACACAGCAATGAGGAACTGCTGGAATAAAGTATCCTTCTACAAACAAAGAAGCACGAGTTACAAAATCACACACCCCCAAACTACCAATCAGGAAGTTAATAAACCTCTTACCAAGCATTTCTGAAAGAATTCTTCACTGATGACCACATCATAGACTGTGCACCCCTGCGAACCTGTGGAGGCAGAACAGAACTTATTAACTTACTGTTTTTGTTAGGGCTGCAAAGTGGCCTAGTTTTCATAATGCCCACAGTTCAATACCCCGACTGCCAAGCAGAAAACTTTGCCTTTTTGTCCAGGACCATGTAGGTTAACCCTAATTGCCCTCAGATCATTGCAGCAAATCAGAATCAGAAACAACTCATAACAAAAATCAACAGCACAAAAAGGCTTTTTTAGAAAAGGTGATGAGATAAGGTCGCAGCAGAGCAGAGGTAATGTCTGTTGGATTGTGTTTCCCCAAGTTTTTCATTAGTCTTGCACTTGCCAACTTGACACTGTGTTAGCAGCTGTATTTCTGTTTATATACAGTTGTGCTCAAATTTTGGCAATGATTTTGAAAATGTGACTGTTCATGCAAAAGATATGCCTGTTAAGTAAGCATAGTGATCATGTGAAGCCATTAATTATCACACAGCTGATTGGCTCCTTTGTAAATCATACTGATAACAGAAATCACCCAAATGACTCTGATCAAAAGTTTACATACTCTTGAATGTTAGGCCTTGTTACATACACACAAGGTGGCAGACACAGATACAAATGGCAATTAAACTTCCCACACCTGTGGCATTTTAAAATTGCCATTAGTGGCCATGTATAGAATAGTGTATAATGAGTTTGTGAGCTCTCATGTGAATGCAGTGAGAAGTCTAGATACTGAGCCATGGCGAGCAGAAAAGAACTGTCAAAATACCTGCGCAATAAGAAACTGCATAACTTTGGGTAAAAATCTAAAAGGTATCTTAAAGCCTTGAAAATGCCAGATCAAGAACAATTTCAGACAAAACTGCCAAAATAATTGTTTGGGATACAAAGACAAACCCACAGGTAACCTCGGGAGACATACAGGCTGCTCTTGAAAGACAGTGTGGTTGTTTCAAGGAGCACGATATGAGGATACTAAATGAGCTGCATGTTCGAGTTGCCAGAAAGAAGCCTTTACTGCACCAGTGCCACAAAAAAGCCCAATTACAATATATCCAACAACAAGTTCACACGCCTCACAGCTTCTGGCACACTGTAATTTGGAGTGATGAGACCACAATTAAGGGTGAACTGATTAGAAATTCAGTATCGGTATTACTCCAATACTGGCCAAAATCACTAGATCGGATATTGTAGGAGCCGGGAGAGTATATTCCGATCTGATATTGTAGGAGCCGGGGGAGTATATTCCGATTCAATACAATGGCGGACTTAGTCCTAAACTGTCATACAAATGCTTAAACCTTAGCAACATCCCGTGAAGAGAGATGAGCAGCATGCGTCACACAGGATTGCCAGGTTTCCACAACAAAATCCTGCGGTGGTGTTGAGATTAACTGTGAATTATTAACTGATTAAACTGGAAAAGGTATTTGAAATATACAATAGGCAGTTTCCATGAGACACTTACACTCACCTAAAGGATTATTAGGAACACCCGTTCAATTTCTCCTTAATGCAATGATCTACTCAACCAATCACATGGCAGTTGCTCAATGCATTTAGGGGTGTGGTCCTGGTCAAGACAATCTCCTGAACTCCAAACTGAATGTCAGAATGGGAAAGAAAGGTGACTTAAGCAATTTTGAGCGTGGCATGGTTGTTGGAGCCAGACGGGCCGGTCTGAGTATTTCACAATCTGCTCAGTTACTGGGATTTTCACGCAAAACCATTTCTAGGGTTTACAAAGAATGGTGTGAAAAGGGAAAAACATCCAGTATGCAGCAGTCCTGTGGGCGAAAATGCCTTGTTGATGCTAGAGGTCAGAGGAGAATGGGCCGAATGCTTCAAGCTGATAGAAGGGCAACTTTGACTGAAATAACCACTCGTTACAACCGAGGTATGCAGCAAAGCATTTGTGAAGCCACAACACGCACAACCTTGAGGCGGATGGGCTACAACAGCAGAAGACCCCACCGGGTACCACTCATCTCCACTACAAATAGGAAAAAGAGGCTACAACTTGAAAAAAGCACACCAAAATTGGACAGTTGAAGACTGGAAAAATGTTGCCTGGTCTGATGAGTCTCGATTTCTGTTGAGACATTCAGATTGTAGAGTCAAAATATGGCGTAAACAGAATGAGAACATGGATCCATCATGCCTTGTTACCAATGTGCAGGCTGGTGGTGGTGTAATGGTTTGGGGGATGTTTTCTTGGCACACTTTAGGCCCCTTATTGCCAATTGAACATGGACAATGAGGTCACTGTACTAAAATGGCCCCCACAGTCACCAGATCTCAACCCAATAGAGCATCTTTTGGATGTGGTGGAACAGGAGCTTCGTGGCCTGGATGTGCATCCCGGAAATCTCCATCAACTGCAAGATGCTATCCTATCAATATGGGCCAACATTTCTAAAGAATGCTTTCAGCACCTTGTTGAATCAATGCCACATAGAATTAGGCAGTTCTGAAGGTGAAAGTGGGTCAAACAGTATTATTATGGTGTTCCTAATAATCCTTTAGGTGAGTGTATATTGTAAGACAATAGTTTAATGACTATTGCGCTAAAAACAATACATTTCACTTCAGAAGTTTATACAGATGGAGATTGGAGATGCTTTATTGAAGGCTTTATTTAAAATAGGAAATGTGTTGTACTGTATAATAATAATACAATTACATTTGTTTAATGGCAGGTGGTCTGTTTAAAAAAAAAATCCTAATATATTTGGGATTAGAACTGCAAACTCACGCATCAATGGTAAAATGACAACTCCATTATAAGCATTGTTTTTTTTAAAGCAGATTAGCAGCACCAGGTGTTGGTAACAGACCATTTATTGGCAACTAAATGGACTGATTGGTTAAGTGGTACAAGCGGCAGTATTTTATGGTAGCTACATCTGTAAGTCTTGCTTAGATTATTTAATTTGTGTCCTTGTGTTGTTTACTGTAACATATACAGTGCCTTGCGAAAGTATTCGGCCCCCTTGAACTTTGACTTTTTGCCACATTTCAGGCTTCAAACATAAAGATATGAAACTGTAATTTTTTGTGAAGAATCAACAACAAGTGGGACACAATCATGAATTGGAACGAAATGTATTGGATATTTTTTATTGGACTTTACAACCTATAAAATACCAATGATGTTAGGATGAATCAGTCAGAGGTTACTAAGCAGAACATAGCTTCAGCATGTAAATAAGCTAGAAAGATGTGTCTGCATCGAGTAGGGGTAGTGACGAGATCTACAGCAGACTTACAACTCAATCGCTGGCTGAAGACGGTGTTCTCCCCGTCACAGGAGGTAGAATTTGTAGATAATTAGCCCTCTTTTTGGGACTCACACAGAAAAAGAGTCAAGCCTAGCCTGGAGAAGAGCGACAGACTCCATCCTACCTGGAGTGGTGCTCTTCCTTTATCTAGCAACATAGACAGGAGTCTAACTCCTATAGCCTTACCATGAAATAGGGTGCATGTTAGGCTGCAGGCTGTTAGCCAGTCTGATAGCTTAGAAGAGTCCACTGCTAGCATAGCCATTGAAGTGAGTTCAGTTTTCCTCATTGAGACCTCATACCTCAATCCTGGTTGAGTAAGGCTAAACAAGGTGGTGTTCACCATAGTAATCTTACTATAATAAAGCCCTCCACCACTTATGTCTTCAATAATAAAGATTACAATTACAAAAAAGACACTAACCTAAAATTGGGACTACTAAATGTACGATCCCTTACCTCAAAGGCAATTATAGTCAATGAACTAATTAATGATCAGAAACTTGATTTGATTGGCCGGTGTGAAACCTGGCTTAAGCCTGATTAATGTAAATCTGAGTGGCTTAATCAATCTTCATGATGTCCCAGATGTGCTCAATCATATTAATGTCTGGGGAATGGGCGGGCCAGTACATAGCATCAATGCCTTCCTCTTGCAAGAACTGCTGACACACTCCAGCCACATCAGGTCTAGCATTGTCTTGCATTAGGAGGAACCCAGGGCCAACCGCACCAGCATATGGTCTCACAAGGGGTCTGAGGATCTATTCTCGGTACCTAATGGCAGTCAGGCTACCTCTGGCGAGTAGATGGAGGGCTGTGCCGCCCCCCAAATAAATGCCACCCCACACCGTTACTGACCCACCACCAAACCGGTCATGCTGGAGGATGTTGCAGGCAGCAGAACGTTCTCCACGGCGTCTCCAGACTCTGTCATGTTTGTCACATGTGCACAGTGTGAACCTGCTTTCATCTGTGAAGAGCACAGGGCACCAGTGGCAAATTTGCCAATCTTGGTGTTCTCTGGCAAATGCCAAATGTCCTGCACGGTGTTGGGCTGTAAGCACAACCCCCACCTGTGGACGTCGGGCCCTCATACCACCCTCATGGAGTCTGTTTCTGACCATTTGAGTGGACGCATGCACATTTGTGGCCTGCTTGAGGTCATTTTGTAGGGCTCTGGCAATGCTCCTCCTCCTTCTCCTAGCACAAAGGCAGAGGTAGCAGTCCTGCTGATGGGTTTTTGCCCTCCTACGGCCTCCTCAACGTCTCCTGGTAGCGCCTCCATGCTCTGGACACTATGCTGACAGACACAGCAAACCTTCTTGCCACAGCTCACATTGATGTGCCATCCTGGATGAGCTGCACTACCTGAGCCACTTGTGTGGATTGTAGACTCCGTCTCATGCTACCACTAGAGTGAAAGCACCGCCAGCATTCAAAAAAGTGACCAAAACATCAGCCAGGAAGCATAGGAACTGAGAAGTGGTCTCTGGTCACCACCAGCAGAACCACTCCTTTATTGGGGGTCTCTTGCTAATTGCCTATAATTTCCACCTGTTGTCTGTTCCATTTTTTTCAAAACAGCATGTGCAGTTGATTGTCAATCAGTGTTGCTTCCTGAGTGGACAGTGTGATTTCACAGAAGTGTGATTGACTTGGAGTTACATTGTGTTGTTTCGGTGTTCCCTTAATTTTTTTTGAGCAGTGTTTATTCATTTTAGGGTCAGACCTGTATCTAAGCAATGCCCACTCTAATAGGAGGACCCAAACCCTTGGAACATGCGACAGGACCATGCGGCCTGATGACTCCTTCCTGTCCCGTACTGTGCCCAACCCGCTCTGCTGGTGCCCACGTCACTGCTGTTGGTGATCCATGAGTCCACCTGGTGATGCCAGCTTTACATCTCCAGGGAGCTTTACGTTCTCCCTTCACAAGACCACCAAACTGTCTTGATGCTACACAAAGACTATGGTCACGGCCCACCCATCATATCTTCATTTTTGGACAATAATTGAACAATGAAAAACAAAGTGACCTTATTACAATGGGCTGTGTACCTTCAGATCCCCCACCCGGTACATTCAGAAGAGGTCTAGCCAACCCCTTGAGTCTGGCCTCTCGCTAGGTTTCTTCCTGGGTCCCACCTACTAGGGAGTTTTTCCTAGCCACTGTGCATTACTTGTGTTGCTTGCTCTTGGGGATCTCAGGCCAGCTGTCTGTCAAAGCACTTTGTGACAACTGCTGTTGTATAAAGGGCTTTATAAATAGGTTTGATTGATTGATTGATTGATCAATAACATTCTACAAAAGTTAAAGATGAAGTAAGACATTCCTAGATAAATGGATGTTCAAATAGTTTTGACATTCCAGTAAGCACAATAAAATCAATAGTTGTGAAATGGAAGCTGCATTACACCACCAAGGGACTGCCAAGAAAAGGCTCTGTCTCAAACATCAATGCTCTGACAAGATGGAGACTTGCGAATGGAGCTAAAGAGGATCAGTGGCTGGGAGTGCAAGAATGATACACATCGATCTTAGCAAAAGCTCTGCATAAAACTAGACTTTTATGCAGAGCTTACTGAACAGTACAATCGAAAAACATGAGTTGCGATGTGGAAAAAGTATATTTTTTTCTAATATACTTAGAGAGCTTTTTGGCCCGGGTCAAAGCGCTGTATGTGGCATGAACCTAACCCTGCCCATGTACAGTCCAATGTCCCTGTAGTCTAAGCCAGACAACATATCCAGTCATGGCTAGACGGGATAGTATGGAGCTAAAACAGTCTCAATAAAGATAAATGCACACACTACATTCACATATGCACAAACATGATTCATACATGCACACACATGATTCATACAAGCACACACATGATTCATAAATACACACACAGGATACACAAATGCACAGAAAATTCACAAATGCACACACAAAAATTTAAAAGCACAGAAAATTCACAAATGCATTCAAAATTCACAAATGCACACAAAATTCATAAATGCACAGACAATTCCGAAAAGCAAACAAAATGTACAAATGCACACAAGATTTATAAATGCACAGGACACGATTCAGAAATGTATTTCTGATGCACACACAAATATATCTTGATTTACAAACTGCTTGCGGTCTGTGAACGTCACTGCATTTGTGAGTGAATTTTGAGACTCCCCTGACGTGGCTCGACACACAAATGCATTTTTTTGAAAAGTGAATAATCTGCAACCAAT
>JACXGM010003413.1:9868-24087 GCA_016801145.1 Umbra pygmaea
CTTCGACTTTATACTAACTCTGACAGCTGTAGTAGTGATAGCCTCGTTTGGCTTGGTTATTATTACTACAGCTGTCACAGCACCGTTTGGCAGAGTTAGCTTCGACTTCATACTAACTCTGACAGCTGTATTAGTGACAGTACTGTTTGTCTTGGTTACTAATGCAGTTAATTCTAACATGATGTAATTGTCTGAGGTGTATTTCACATTTTAGCTGCCAAAGTTCTGCTGCTCTCTGTGTCTGGTCCTGTGCTGTGCTCACTCAGTGTGCCGTGTGAGAGGGGGAGTGGCCAGCGGCTAGAGCGGCAAAAGCCAATGTGTGCTTCTTTTACCAGTATATATTTACCGATATCTTTTGCATCTCTAATCCAGACAACGTCAAACTTGGAAGTGCACTTACTCCTTCCTGTGGCAAGAAACCAGTCAAGTTTGAAATCCATCGGACTAAGGGTTTGAGAGATATGCGCATAACACACAAACAGACGTTCCTGCAATTTACAGATATATACACTACAGCTAAGAGCTATTCATATGTACAACTCTCTGCAGAGTGCCTGGAGACAGCACATTGGAAATATATCACAAACCCCCAAGAGGCCTTATTGCTTTTATGAGCCAATAAGGTTCTGTTTCTGGTGCCTGGATACAATGACAGGATACAGCGCTTAGCCATGATATATTGGCAATATATCATAAACACCTGAGATGTTTAGTAACCAAGTCACAGTGTGCAACTGTTTTCCATCCAGGAGGCTTTTGGGTCACCCTCCGTGATTGCTTGACCTAGCTCTTAAAGGGTTTTCAATCTACTTCAGGTTTTAAATGACAGCATGCAACCATCCACTGGAGATCTGGGGTGCTTCCAGGCAGTGTTGATTCTTCCTTTTATGTGTAGCGTAACTACTGTTAAATGATATAGTGAATTGGGCTAGAATAAATACATCCAGAATATATTTCTGTATTTTTTGTGGTAAAAAAATGAACATTATGCTGCCTAGGTTTTTCATGAAATTAGTACAGGAAGTGGATTGCAATAGGTCTCATTCTCATCCAGAACTGCCTAAACAGGGATGCAATGATTTTTGTACAAATACAATTAATATCAGATTAAACTATAAAAAAGCGTTTTATTATACTAGGTGTTACATGCAGCCCATTTTAAAAGAAAACACCAGAGCATTCAAACTAGAGAGCTAGCTAATGTTAAAGCATCAGGACTGCCACAAATATCAATTATTACAACCAATAAGAATTTTAAATGTCAACAAAAGTGGCATATTAACTTTAACTTTATAAGTATATTTATGTATACTGTAACTTACCTGAACTCAAGTAGGAGTAGATGTCCGGACAAGGTATATCTGACTTGTTGTTCTCGGTAGCAAGAGGGAGACTGAAGAAGGTGCACAATGATGCACCAATCAATATTAAATTACATCAGTAATAATAACGCTCAAGGACGGAACACGTGGAAAAATAATGAACTGACGTTTTAACTTTTCCGCACAATACACATAACACATAAGTGGTTGGAAAAGAAATGAATCAATTGTATATTCAGTCACATCAATAAACTTTGGGCTGCTTTTTCTACAAGTTGGCTAATCCAAAGGTAAAAGACAAAAAACAACCTAACGGTCAAGAGCACTTCAGTTGTGAGCGACTTGAAATCATAGACAGTATAATGAAAGGACAAACAGACGCCATTCATTCCTATACAGAGCAAGTGAAGGCAATTAGAATCACTTTTTTGGTGCTTTTTATACATTGTCCTGTTTCTTTAGAAATAAACAATGGACAAATAGAGTCTTAAAATGCTTCAAATGTTAATGTATTCGCTGTCAAAGTGATCCCTAAAATGGGAGTCTATAGAATGCTAACGTGAGGTAATAGCATCAGAATCCACCCATGGCTGCTTCAACTTCCGGGTCCAAGCCTACCCCCTTGCTTGAAATGCAGTGTTTCTCTCAATAGGGTAGGATTGGATCCAGAAGTTGAAGCAGCCCTGGGTGAATTCTGATGCAACCTGGCTATCACCTTACGTTAGTATTCCATAGATTCATTTTAGGGTCAATTTGTCTGTGAATAAATTTAGATCGGAAGTGTTTAAAGACTCTATTTGTCCATTGTTTATTTCTAAAGAAACAGGACAATGTATAAAAAGCTCCATTACCTTGTATCTCACATTATGGCCCCGTAGCAGCCATTTTTGTGAAAATATGCTAACGGTTGTGTCATAACCATGCAACTTTCTGTCGCACGGTACTGAATTTACCGTATAGTCCAGGAGAAGCTCGCTGGCAATCGGGGGAAATGGAAGCATACAGTCAAGAAAGAAGCCATTAGAAAGTCCATGAAAAGCATCGGAACAAAATATTTCAGCAACGTTTTGAAGGATTGGAAATACTTCCTACTCATGCTCTCCGTCTCTGCAAGAGGCAAGATTCGGAATGATTCAGATTTCTCTTGGCACGGCTCCAAGAAGAATTACAACCTTCAGAGACGTTGCTCATCTCACATCTACGTCATCACGCTCAGCTTGAGGCTGCGCACTAAGCTCATCTACCACCGAAAAATTCCAATCAACATGCTATCCCATCATGCACTTCCTCTATATATGTGCCATTTTGTGGGTGTTCAGGCTCTCTGGTTGTGTTCTCTGGTATTTTTGTGTAAGTTCTGTTGTGCTGGTGCGATTAATGATTAGTGTCACTTTGCCAGTGGGTGGAGGTGACTGTTTGTGTGGCTTGAGGCCAAATTGTGTGTTGTATATACTTAGAATGTGTGTGTGTGAGAGAGAGCTTGGTATAGTTTTGTGCTTTGCCTTTATTATGACTTTCTTTTTGTTCATAGGGGAGTAGCTTAGCGTGGCCCTGGGGTCTACATCACCCGTAGGGATACTCCCTTGTCTAAGCACACTATCTAGACATGGGCGGACCACCCCCTCAAGTTTTTTTTAGGGTGCCTTATGACATAGAAATTATCCGTCTATAATTTTAATGGTAGGTTTATTTGAACAGGGAGAGACCAAATAACAACAAAGAAATCTAGACAAAATGCTAAGGGGACAGGAAAATGTCACTGCATCAAAGGGAATGTATCATCAAATCTTGGGTGAGAACCTCCTTCCCTCAGCCAGGGCATTGAAAATGGGTCGTGGATGGTTATTCCAGCATGACAATAGCCGCTTTCCGACCAAGTAGTTACAGGAACGTAGTTATAGGAACAGTCCATTTCTAAACAGTTCTACTAACTACTCTCCCCCAAAACCGGTTTTGCTCTTTGCATTCGCACTGGTCAAGTGGCCATAGGAACTGGTAGGAGGGATAAGGGCGTGATGCAAGCACCGCAACAAGCTTTTATAGCGTCGTCACTAGACTTTAGTGTAGCGCTACATACAACATTTCACAGTTTAATGTTTGTAACACTGGGTGTATAATTGGAGATAAGTGTGTAAATCATCGTATGTATGCGGATGATCTGGTTGTTTTCAGCTCAAGTAGTGCTGGGTTCCTACCGCGGCTTGCTGTTCTTTCAGATTACGCAGCTGAAAATTTTATACAAATAATGTTGTGATGATAATGTCCTAATAACAGAGTTTGAACCGCGGCATTTAAAAACTAGTCTGGATTCATAGAAATTGAGTAGCTACTTAACACAGAAACACAAAAGACGAAGGCTCCAGCATGATATGTAGCATTATACGCAACAGACAAACGAAGCGACCGGTGTAATTTATAAGTTGGACCAATCAACGAGGACCTAGGAAAAGGGGAAATGGAAAGACCCTGCTCTGGAGTAGGAGCTAAAAAGGTTATAGGAACGGCGGTGCGAGGAACTAAATAATCCCGCAATCGGAAAGCAAGAAAAAAAGGGTTATAGGAACGTTATGTTCTAGGAACTGCAAAAATCCCTGCGGTCGGAAAGCGGCTAATGACCCAAAACACACGGGCAAGGCAACAAAGGAGTGGCTCAAGGAGAAGCACATTAAGGTCCTGGAGTGACCTAGCCAGTCTCCAGACCTTCATGCCATAGAAAATCTGTGAAGGGATCTGTAGGTTAAAATTGCCATACGTTAGCCTCGAAAACTTGATGACTTGTAGAGGATCTGCAAAGAGGAGTGGGACAAAATCCCTCCTTAGATGTGTGCAAACCTGGTTTCCAAATACAAGAAACGTCTGACCTCTGTGATTGCCAACGAGGGTTTTGCCACCAAGTACTACAGTAAGTCATGTTTTTCAAAGGGGTCAAATAATTATTACACGCATTGTAATGCAAATTAATTAAGAATATTTTGAAATGCGTTTTTCTGGATTTTTTTGTTGTTATTCAGTCTCACTGTTCAAATAAATGTATCATTAAAATTACAGACTGATAATTTCAAGGTGATTCTCCAAAATAATGACCACAATCACAACAAAATCCCAAAAGATATTCCGTGACCAATTGTATGTGTATAAAAGAAGAGGTCATTTTACGTTTTATGACCGTAAAATATAGCACAGTATTTGTTTGTTTTGTACAATCATTTTCCTCATATTTTTAAGAGGTCCAATGATTTTGTAATTTTATAAAGAAGATGCAATATGCATTGTTCAAAGCAACAGTATTAGTGATGGTGAGTTCTGAGTTGAATGTGTCACACAGACAGAGACCTATAGAGACAAGCTTGTGAACGCAATTAGCACAAGTTCGGATCTACGGGTTTGTGGCTGTGGACGGGTTTCTACTGTCCATATGGGTCCCGCTACAGAAAAGAGCAAGAAAGTAAACAATAGCTAGCCAGGTCAATTTCCCCACCAGGAACTGTCAAATGCTTCCAGATATCTATAAACATGTTCCAAAGATGTTACTTTCTGTCCACTTTCTTTTTAATCAAGTTATTTTTCTTTGTACAAAAGATGTGAAAGTGACCTAACCAACATAATGGTTGGGGCATACTGTAAACAAGTCATAAAATATATTCAAGTCATAAAATATAATATTATGTAGACTTCTGGTTTTGCAGCTCATTATTCTCGAGGATTCTTCTTATTGGGCAGCTCATTCTTCTCATGGCAGCTGATTGGCCAGCTTAGGAGGATTTCATTGTCATGATGTTTTTTAATAGTTTACTTTTAGAAAGTGTGATTGTCAATGGGCATATTTAAAATCATGTTTTTTTAGGTTAAAATCAAAACAGCTGAAGGCAAACTATTTAATATTGCCAACTAATAAGATAATATCAAATGCATAACAAATAAATATTGTCAACATTCACAAGAACCTAATTTAAAACAAATGCAAAAATAGTTTTAAACAGTGCCAACATCCCTACTGAATCTATTTTGCCTTATCTTCTGCCTTTTTGTATCTGATGCAAGTTCAAAGAAAAAAAGTTCGCAATTTGAATCCAACTAATTAGAGGGAACTATATTATAGTATATGGGCACTAAAGGAAGGATTAGCAGTATTGAAATGAGTCATTAGTTATATGGGACTGACATTCAACATTAAGTGGGGACTTTTTTGCCAGCCCCAATAAGGGGAACAAAAAATTTGGCATAGGGTTAGGTTCATAGTGAAAAATACAGAGTTGGGTTTATCGCTCAATTTAGAATTATAAATGATGGTAAGATTTTAATTTTAATTTAGGATTTATGGGTAAGGTTAAGTTTAGGGGTTAATGTGTTTGTATATGTGTCCATCTTGTACTTGTACCTATATGTCCACTTGTGATCTGTGTGACTATTTGCCTGTTTGTGTCTCTGTCTTTCTATTTATATGTGTGATTTGGAGTTTCCAGTATGGGTTTGGCTCCTGGTTGTGGCGTCCGACTATCCCCGGGGGTAGACAGTTAGCTAGTCAGACACAATGACCTTGTCACGTTGTTCTTGTGCCACTTGTGTGGAGATGGCAGTCCTGTAAATTCAAACATGGTCGTATAGTTTGCTAATGTGTAAAACCTCCCATACCTACTGACTAAAGGCTTCCATGCTGAACGAGCCGTGTGATAAGAACTGGATGTCTTGTGCCGTAGCTGGTGTAGCCGTCTAAGCTCCCGACTCTGGTCAACAAATGCCCCCTGGTGACGAGGGTTCAAGCCCCGGCTCGGCTGACTGCGTTTGCCCTTCCTCTCTGTCTCCCCCTACCAGTCTGCCTGGCTTCTACTTCCTCCTGTCAGGTTAATAAAAAAATACTTTAAAAAAAAAACCTTTAAAAAAAATGTTGGTGGAAACATATGATCTCGGACCATCCATCCCACACCTGAGAGGGGTTGCTGACAAGACAAGGCTTGAAAGGAACGTGACAATTTGGGTGGGGAGAAAAACGAGGGCACAAGAATTTGTATCCCATATTATGTATTATATACTAATACTTTGAAGACTAGATAGGAGACAAAGGTGTTCTAATGTTTTTTTACCTTTATTCAGTGTAATCAAATCAAGTTTATTTTCCATTTAAGCCCTGTTTTACAGCAATAACAATGCATGCTTTTGGTATGTGGTGGGTCCAGACCCACATACGACACCGGCAGTCTGAAATATTTTTGAAAACATACAGGTTCACCACTAATAGTTACAGTACCTCAATAAATTACAGGTAGTTTAAGTACTACAATGCCATTTGCTTTGTCAATGATGCTCTATTCTACAGTATACAATCCATTAGACTTAATTTTGTTTATACAGTCGTATGCATACGTTTAGGCATTTATAAATAATTGGGTGTTTGGATCAGCAATTTCATTTTGATCAATCAAATAATTGAAGGACACAGTAATATTTCAGTAGTGAAATTAAGTTAATTGGATTTACAGAAAATGTGCAATATGCATTAAAATTAAATTAGACAGGTGTATAAATTTGGGCACCCTTGTCATTTTTTTTATTTGAATACCTGTAACTAACTAGCACTGAATAATTGGAACACACAGTTGGTTTGGTGAGCACATTAAGCCTTGAACTTCATAGGCAGGTGCATCCAATCATGAGAAAAGATATTTAAGGTGGCCAATTGCAAGTTGTTGTTCTCTTTGACTCTCCTCTCAAGAGTGGCAACATGGGGGACTCAGAACAACTCTCAAATAACCTGAAACCAAAGATTGTCTAACTTTATGGTTTAGGGGAAGGCTACAAAAAGCTATTGCAGAGATTTAAGCTGTCAGTGTCTACTGTGAGGAACATATTGAGGAAATGGAAGGCCACAGGCACAGTTCTTTTTAAGGCTAGAAGTGGCAAGCCAAGTAAAATATCGGAGAAGCAAAAGCGAATGATGGTGAGAACAGTCAAAAACAGCCACAGACCACCTCCAAAGACTTACACCATCATCTTGCTGCAGATAGTGTCACTGTGCATCGTTCAACAAATATGCACACTTTGCACAAGGAAAAACTGTACGGGAGAGTGATGCGGAAGAAGCCTTTTCTGCACACACGCCACAACCAGAGTCGCTTGAGGTATGCAAACGCACATTTGGACAAGCCAGATTCATTTTGGAAGATGGGGCTCTGGACTGATGAAACAAAGATGGAGTGATTTGGTCATAACAATGGGCGTTATGCATGGTGGCAAAAACACTCCACATTCCAAGACAAACACTTGCTACCCACAGTCAAATTTGGTGGAGGTTCCATCATGCTGTGGGGCTGTGTGGCCAGTGCCGGTACTGGGAATCTAGTTAAAGTTGAGGGTTGCATGGATTCTACTTTTTATCAGCAGATATTGAGAATAATGTAGAGGAATCAGTCACAAAGTTGAAGTTATGCCGTGGCTGGAAATTTCAACAAGACAACGACCCAAAACACTGCTGAAAATCTGCATTTATGCAGAGGAACAAGTACAATGTTCTGGAATGACCATTCCAGTCCACAGACCTGAATATTATTGAAAATCTGTGGGGTGATTTGAAATGGGCTGTCCATGCTCCCAACCATCAAACCTAACTGAACTGGAGATGTTATGCATGGAGGAATGGTCCAAAATACCTTCATCCAGAATCCAGACACTCATTACAGGCTATAGGAAGTGTCTAGAGACTGTTACTTCTGCTAAAGGAGGCTCAACTAAATATTGTGATATTTGTGATATTTCTTTTGGGGTGCCTGAATTTATGCACCTGTCTAATTTCATTTCGATGCATATTGCACATTTTCGGTTCATCCAATTAACCCAATTTCACTACTGAAATATTACAGTGTCCTTCAGTTATTCGATATTTCAAAATGAAATTGCTAATCCAAACACCCAATTATTTATAAATGAAAATCATGGAAATTGTTAGGGGTGCCTAAACTTTTGCATACGCCTGTACATCTCAGCCATCAATGACAAGAATATACTGACTGTTTTATGGTCTTTCCTATGCACCTTATCGATGTGTATTTATGGAACAATTAATTGATCACTACCATTTCCTTTGATCATACATTGTTTCAATTGTATTTATGTGTAACTGGTTACATAAAAATGAAAAAAATATATTTAGTTGTATTTATTTGTAACAGTGTTTAATAAACATGATAAAAAAATATAATCCTAATTAGAAAGGAATAAATTATATACACCTTTGTTTTCACTATTGTACACCAATTTATGTCCCGATATGCTCCAGTAATTGACATTCTTAATACATAATCATTTCAGATATTTGATATGTATCAACTGACTTTATGGATTGTCGGTTTCAATTCAAATCATGGGTATATTTATTTTTTCAATTTTAATTGTATGCAGTCTTTTCTGTTAATCTTTATCAACTTTGTCAACCTTAATGCCACTGTACATCCAACTTCAATGTAAACAATTACACTATTCAATATTTCTTTGTCAATTTCATTTTCAGTTGGTTCAAGTGAAGTATGTTCTTATCTGCATTTAGGTGAAGAAGTTATTGTTATTGCTTATCATGTATAGAACTATTAAATGTTTAACTGCCATAAAACCCATTACAAAGCATTTAACAGGATATGTGAATTTAGAATTAAGTTTTAAAAAGTATTTTGTAAGTACTTTTTACAAATAATAAGAAACAACAACTGTTGCTTGAACTGATTTAACTGCAAGCACAACATAATCCCAGACTGATAACATTTTTAAAAAAGAAATATAAATTTCTGTTTTCATACCGCAAGAACCAAAATGCAACATCTGAATAATGTTATCAAACTAATTCAAACACGAATTGGGCATAGAAGTAGAAAAACAATATACTTTCAAATGTATCTTGACATTAGGTACAATAGCTACTTCCCAGAAAATCTGACTCAATAAAATCATATTTATTGCAATTGAACAGGTAAAACAAAAAGAATAGGATATAGATCTCATATGAATTAAACATATTTCTAAACTAAATTTGACAATCTAATTTAAAAAAACTGAAAACCAATGTTATGTCCAACTCAAGAGCATCTGATAAATAGTTCAGAATTCAATTAGATAGTAGATTATTGACTTTTGTAACATGAAAATCTTACCATTGATACTGGATACATCATTATAATGTTTTATAATTAATTTAGCATAATTTAGGGTAACATTGCATTTTTTTTAGTATAGAGTTGTAGGCAAAAGACAAATTGTAGCAATATAGCATATGCTTTTGTAATAAAAAAACTCTTATAAATGAGATACTAATGTGTGTCTATTTTTTACATTGTGTTAAAAACATAGGGTAAAACCTCTATTGGGTTCTTTAATATATACCTTTCTGTATGATGTGTCATTGCTGGTTCAGATGAGTCGGCTGTTTATTCTACAGGCCTGTAAGCCTGAAAATCCTCAAACTGTGATTAAGTTTGTTGACCATTATTTTTCTACAAAATATCTACATACATTATCACACACATTGAAGAAATTAACCAGAATCATTGCTCATATACATCTAACTAACCAAACGTTAAATCATTCCAAGAGCCAAGTTGATTGAATAGACATCAATGGATTAAATGGAAATACATTCGGTTTTGTAGTTGAAAATATAACAATCTTAATTATTTCTCAGAAGAACTGTGAGATTTTAAAAGGCTTCTAAAGTGATTCATTTCCACTTTGAGATCTGGCAACACATAGAATAATTAGCATTATTACTAATCTGCGTTTATGATAATTATGCATTTTCATGTTTTCCAACCACCTCTTAATATCTTAATAGAATTTAATTGGGATCATTTTCTGACACAAATAGTATGACACGTCTATATAAAAAATCTGTCAGATGAAAATTGAGATTTGTGTTTGAAATTTTAGCCCATAATCCTAAAATATGATGCTATCAAGCAACAAGTGGCCTAAAACAACAAGAAGACAATAATTCAGTTGAACCTTTCAGAGCCCAACTAAGTCCTAATGTCGCTTGAATTTAAATTTGATTTAACTTTGAAGCTGCTGCCCATTTACATAAACTGTTATTTGGGCTGTGCCAAGAATTTAAGAGACACCTTGGTAATAGCCGGAAAAGGGGTTGGTGGGGGCCTATAAAACCGTTGGAATCCTAGCATCAGACCCAGTACAGCAGATCGCCTAGGGGGTGTGTGGGTGTGGGTGGGGGGCTTAAATGCAGCAGGATGCTACCTTGAACAAACTGTCAGAGAAGCACAGAGACGGGCACAGATACACCACCGCCATCAATCATACAAGCACACCAACATCAATGTTGAGACAATCTAAGATGCTGGGAGATAAAAAGAGAGAGAGATTTGTGATATGTTGAAGCAAAATGCACAATCAAGGTACACATAAAGAAGGCCCTATCGCTGCACTGAAATGTATAAACTCCACCATAAAAGACTTCTATACAGTATGTCATTGAAACAGAGACGAAGTCAGAGTTGGAAGAAGAAGAGGAGGAAGCAAACAAAGAAACTGACAAGAAGAAGCACCAGCGAGCTTGAAAGCATGTTAATAATGACTTACCGATTGTCTTTTTATTGTTTCCAAATGTTTTTTTCCCTCTATTCAGTGTGCCTAAAGCTCTTGGCAGAAGGCATGGCGAGTCCACTGTGGCCCATGAGGAAACAAAACAAACATGCAACTCACAAGACCACCAAAAATGAAATGGAAAAGAGTGAGACAAAGAAATAGAGAGCGAGAGAGAGAGAGAGGGAAAGAAAGGCTGGGTGGGAGAAATACTAAAAGGCAAATAATAACATAAAAACGACAGATTTCCGTGTTTATCGTAGTTCGATTGTCATAATGATAATGAAATGATAAATAAGAAGGAGATATTTTTTCCAGCCTGTAAAACCTCTGTATTCTACTAACTGGATACCTGCTTAGCCACCAACTGACAGACAACATGTGTTTGTAAGAAAGCCAAGATCGAGTCTTAAAGAAATTGCCATGATTCTCTTTCTTTCTTGCTCTTTCTGCCTCTCACTCTCTCTCTCTCTCTCTCTCTCTCTCTCTCTCTCTCTTTCAGTCACTTACTCTGTTGAATAAAAGCGAAAGAAAAAAGAGACTGTAGACATTCGGAGAAAGGGAAAATGGAGATATGCCCCAGACCCGTCACCCCTTTAACCTCGCCCCTTCCGTTGAAGCTCCTCTTTCTCAACTAGAACCAGAAAGACAGTTCAGGTACAGTGCTGCTTTAACACACACACTTGCACATACGTGCACATACACACCACTCAACAAACACACACAAGCATGGACTCGCACACAACCACAAGTAAAATCAGGAGCATGTACATACACACACATACACAAAGATACAAACACACACACACATTTTGAAAGGTTTCCCTGCACTGAATATAAATACACAATCCGCAGGTCTCTTCGGCCACTGATTGAATTTGAAGAACAGTATTTTTGGGAGATTTGCTTTCATTTACTGTAACAGATCCCTTCACAGAGATGCAAACAGTTTCCCCATCATTGTCCAGGCTGGGAGTTGCTCCAGATACAATTAATACTACTACAACTACCACCATCGCATGAGTCCACCTGCCTGCTCCTTTGATCAAATATCAACACCTGCTTCCAAAACTGATAGAGCATGTGTGCATTTTTCATTGACAAAGACATGCACAATTTACATAAGCTCCTGTATTGAACGCAGATACATTATATCTCACGTCGCAGACGGCCAGTGTGTCACTGTGCTGTAAAGTATATTACACACAATTTTAGCACAAGGACTTGAGGCAAGGAAATACACCACTGAGCAACGCACAAACATCACTAGTGATAAACCCACCAGAATCCAACAGGATACTTACACACTAAGTAACGAAGAAAGACATTTAAGGCAAACAGCAGCCAAGAGTGATTTGAGTTATAATGCTTCGTAACTTATCCAACATAATCCTTTTAAATGTGTATAATCTTATATACTGTATTTGAATATATCAACATTTCTTCGAAGGTTAATATTTAGTCAGATTCATTATGAGGTGATATTAAGATTCTTATTATGTCTTAAAATGCATTACAACGCTTTCATCCCTATTATAAGGCAACAGGGGGCGCTAAGCCAAGTGTTACCAACTGTAGAAACTGACATTAGTTTTGTTCTCAGAATGTTCTGAATGCCAGCCTTCTTTAACCTTTCAATAACCTGCAACCGACATGGGCATAATAAGGCAGAAAGAGAGTCCACACGGTTTCCTTCGAGCCTGATGACAGAAACTATTGTGAACCAGTGACCAGCTTTCACAGTGATCTGCACAATTCTAATAAGGTGGAGGATGATGGTGTTCCATGTGCGTTTCAATAGCTGAGCAGTGATCTGCACAATTCTAATAAGGTGGAGGAAGATGGTGTTCCATGTGCGTTTCAATAGCTGAGCAGTGATCTGCACAATTCTAAAAAGGTGGAGGAAGATGGTGTTCCATGTGCGTTTCAATAGCTGAGCAGTGATCTGCACAATTCTAATAAGGTGGAGGAAGATGGTGTTCCATGTGCGTTTCAATAGCTGAGCAGTGAGCGCGTGCAGCCTGTGAGCGTGTCTTCATGTTTATCTACTGTAAGAAGGCACTGTGTCTCAACCTTCCCAAATATTCTCGCTCGTCTCTCTCTCCTCTCGGTCTGTCTTTGTCTCTCTCTGATATTCTACTCACGCACTACTGCGGCAGCTCTCCACCAATCCCTTGCATTAATCCACACACAGCCAGCCCAGGCGCCCAGTCATCACGGCTTGACAAAGCACAGCAGCCTCAAAACTTTTCTGAGCCACAACTGCTTGTGCCCCCCCCAACACACACAGCCCTCACCCTACCCCACCCACACTGCACCTTTCCTTCCTCCCTGTCTCCGACCAACAATCGCTTCAATAGATTTAGCCATTCCGTACTAGAGAGATGTGACAAGGCTTTCAACGGGACTGCTGTCATCTCACTCTAGTCCATGTTAATATACTTTAGAGTCAGGAGCCAATGCACTTGGACGAATCAAGTTTTGGATTTAAAATGATACAGTGGATTTAAGGGTAAAGTGCAGACGTCCAGCTTTCGTACAAAACCCCTGTTTTTAATGTAGTCACCAAACCCATTGATTCCAGATCAGACCCTAATCTCTGTTCCCTCGCTTTCTGCAATGAGTGAGGCTTTCAGCCCTCCCTCCCGTCTCCCTTACAACATCTCTTTACCACACTCTGTTCCCTCCCTCTTCTCTTTTCCCTACCCACCCACTCCGGCGTTCCCTCAATCTCTGTCGCCCCTCTCTGTCCTCAGATGACCTGGCCCAAATGAGCGTTAGTTCCCAGTGGGAGAGTGCACAGCTGGTGCTGTGAGTCACTGCCACCGTGACTCTCCTTTCACAGCTGCCCCCCTCTTTCTACGCATTAGCCTTGAGCTATGAACATGAACCCAAAACGATTGGCACCAACCAAAGCAACCACTTTTTGTAGACATATCGTTCCATACAATGAATAACCCACAAGAGCCAAATAGATCGTGTGAATTCCTCAATTAAATACATTCCTTTGTTTGTCTCCAGGGATTGCCTACATTCTCTATATTCCTAATTTAATCAGGAATGAGTCCGTTTAGCTGTATCGATAAAAGAAATAAGAGAGCCAAAAGAAAAAGGAAAGCTTTCACAATAATTTGAGGCAAGGTAGCGGCATGAATGAGGTGTAAAGAGACGTCTGGGCACCTTAAACTGGTGCCCTCATGTTAACTAAATTTTCATAAAAAATGATAATAACTTTCCTCACTCAGTGATGCTGGACATGACATATAAGGGGGTGGTCAATTAAACACACTCACATGCTCCTACCTTAAGAAGAGGTCTGAT
>JACXGM010003414.1:9025-42019 GCA_016801145.1 Umbra pygmaea
GGTTTATTCAAATCTGAGAGAAATTATTAGATTGTTGTCCATTGTGCTGAAAGTCAAGAAGTGCATCTCACTAATATCGTTCTACCTCTCTCCTTTTCTCACTAATATCGTTCTACCTCTCGCCTTTTCTCTCTCTCTCTCTCTCTCTCTCTCTCTCTCTCTCTCTCTCTCTCTCTCTCTCTCTCTCTCTCTCTCTCTCTCTCTCTCTCTCTCTCTCCTCTTCACTTGCTTGGCCTTGCTCCCTGTCTCAGTCAACTGTTGTCATAGTGACCAACTACTCCCCTCCTAAAGGAAAGTCCCCTTAAGATAACTATGCCATAACAACTTTTCTGCACTCATGGTTTGTATGATGTGTATAAGATGGTGTTGACTGACAGAGGTTTACCAAAATATTCCCGAAATGGCATGGGTAACTTACACATCTGTAAGTGCACCATTAATGCAGAAAGATATGTACAAATTCTGGAGCAACATATGCTGCCATCCAGATGTTGTCTTTTCCAGGTACATCCCTGCATTTTCCAGCAGGACAACGCTAAACCACATTCTGCCTGGATTACAAGTGCATGGTTGTATAAGCAGATTGTGGATGCTAGCATGGCCTGGCTGCAGTCCTGACCTGTCTCTGACTGAGAATGTGTGGCACATGAAGGGCAAAATAAGGCAACGAAGGCCTGTAAAGTTGCACAGCTGAAGACATGCATAATGGATGAATGGGGGAATATTTCACTTGCTAAACCTAACCAACTGGTGTCTTCAGTGCCCAAACACTGAAAAGGTGATGTTACTCAGTGGTAAATAGTTGACCGTCCAAATGTTTTTGGAGAGTGTTGCAGTCATCAGATTTGAAATGAGTGTATATTTTCAAAAAAAATTAAATTCACAAAAAGATCATATAATGTGTCAATAATATGTTATCAATATAGTAAAGGGTGAATACATTTTTTATGACACTTTTTGTTTGGTTTTGCGTTTTCCATACTGTCCCATTTTTTTGGATTTGCGGTTGTAAAAACGAATTTCTCTGCATAGAATGATGTGATGTTATCCGATGCATATGACAAATAAACAACTTTGACTTGACTTTGACTTGTACATAAGACGTTTGTGAAATATTTAAACAAAGACCATCTGTCTTGTGTGTAGAGCAGAACAGTTTTGTGCTGATTTGGTCAATCATACCTTTCATAGATGGATGGTAGGCTTACTACGAAGTCCTTGTGCCACAAAAATGGTAATCTGAATAAGTTGTGTGTACATAACGACGTATGCACACAATATAAATAATGATTCTTTTTTCATTTCATCTCATCGTGCCGTGGTCACCGTGTCCCGTCACTGTTTCCTTCGCTGTATCCAAGCACCCAGGCCACCTCTGGATTACCGCTTTGAATCCAGAGCACAGTGAATGCTTCGGGAGCCAAGTGTGGGCTGAGTCAGATGGAGGAATGTTTTTCCTATCCAGACAACCACTCCTCAGTCCTCATCGAAGAAATGGGATGAGAGAGAATTGTATGGACCAAGAGGATGTTACGTAATGCAAGCATGCCAATACACAGTGAGTGCCATGGGGTGCAGGATATATAGCTGTTGATCTCCTGTGTCTCCCCCATCTGCTGGCTTTGCTGGTTCACTGGTTTACTGGATGTGTGCCCTGGATTGAGTCAGTTAGAACATCCTCCATGGTCCTCGCCTCCTACAGGGATGGCAGTCGAACAGGGGACATGCTGGTCTGGGATAGAGGCCAACAGAAGCACTCAGCCACATTCAGCGAGTCATTGAGGAGGGTTTGTCCAATCTCATCCCAGACTGTTTTCCATTTTTCAAAAGGTGACACTTTTTCCGAACGCCAGCAAGCACCAGCAGGACATTATTTTATCATGGCAGTCAACAACCTGCAAGCTGCCTTATTTTGATTGACTGTTTTGGTTAGCAGTTCCATCGAAAGGTGGGGTATCAGGGGTGATGCACACAATATGTTAGTTTTACCCAGAGTTGGTTTCCTTGATGTCACAGGCCTCAATTGAAGGATGCTGTTCAGAGTTTTACAGCATAACTGTATGCCATATGACCATGCAACATTTGTGTGATTACGACAGCATCAACACAGTGATAGTGAGTTGGCAGTACTATGTCCTCTTACATAGGAAATGATGAACTGTCTGTGTGGGAAGGAAGTTCATACTCTTTGTCTTTGGAAAATGCATAGAAATAGAATGGATAGAAATGCCATTGAACTGCTTGGCGTGGTCATTCGATTAGTACACAATAAAATGGTGATGGTTGTTAGTTAGTCATGGTGACCACACGCAAATCGTTTAATGCGGAAGTAGGCCGCTAGATCTTTGCAATGAAATGGTACACATAAACATGTCTGCCGCTCTGACCATTCTGCCACATTGATTTGAATTGAAATGGCCTTTCTATCCATTACATTTCTATGGGAAAATGTCTGACACAATACCATACACCAACACAATGTACTACCAGCTCCATATACTTAAGCCTTCTCTTGTAACTACATCATTTGGGGAATATTTAATGACCAGGAAGCAGAAATGAAATCATCATGGGTTTTATTAAAACTACAATCAATTTACTAATGTATAGAGGTTAATACAAAGGTTAATTCATAATACTATGAATAATCTGGAATCGGCAAGGGTTGTCATACCTATAGGTATATGCCTTGTAACATGTAAACGTTTGACAAACCCATTTTTTTCTTTCTTTCAGGTTTATATCATCAAAGTGTCATGGTCTGATGGCAGCACTGAAGTCATCTTCAGGCGATACAGCAAGTTCTTTGACCTGCAGGTGAGCTGTGAATTGCTTCGCAAAACCCACTGAGTTCAACTAACAGTACAAATGCGGTTCCACTAAATTGCATCCTATACCCTATTTAGTTCACTCGTTTCTACTCAGCCCTAAGAGCTAATTTCAAACACCATACAATCATATTAAAAGGAATACAGTTTGTGCCTGTTTCAATGAAGCATATGACTAAGAACGATATGAGTTGGTTCAATAAATGAGCTAATGGAGCTTGGAGAAACAGGTTATGGATTTTAACAGATAACCGCAAATGTTTGTTTCAGAATGACACGCAGCCTATTTATTGCAGTGGATGGAATCTCATCAGATTTATTTCCTTATTCAGCGGTAATCAGTCTGCGTTAAATAGGTCTTCCACTACCAGGAATTATATATATATATAATGCTGCTTACTAATACTGTACTGGAAGTTGCATAATAAAATATTATATAGGAAACTCCAGAAGTATTTTGAAAGGACACATTGTTATTTTTTCTTATTCCAGTAATTTGGATATGAAATTATATGATGACTAAGGGGTTCAATTGCAGACTAGCAACTGTAATATGAGAGAATATTTATCCACGACAGATGAATCATATAGAAATAGCAGCACACATTTTCCATAGTCCCCCATTTTATGCAGACAAAAGCTTTTGAATGAATTAACATTAAATACAAAACGTATTCAGTTTTAGCAGCACTTTGTCATATATCCTTTGTATGCAATGACTGTTTTTAGTGTGCAACCCCTAGCCAATACCAAAGTCCTGAACTCTACAGGCTCTGTGTCATCGTTAGTGAATGAGGACTACTGTCAACTCCGTTAAGTCTATTTCAGAGCCGGGATCAAGCCACAGAATCTGGTTTTGTTTTGTTTGCTATAGTCCTTAATCACCATGGCACCTTTCTTTCGAGCACCTGTCATATTCATCTGCCAGCAATACTTGGTGTAGATTACCATCAACAGTTAATTCTGTTGAAACTGGAGGGTCATATTGAATCAACACATATTTTTAGTTGGGGCATCCCCTTATGTTTGTCAAGGCTTTTCAGCTGCTTTCTCATGTGTTCACAGCTCTGGGTTTCCAGCGTGGCGATTGAGTTTCAGATAAGCTCTCTGATGACATCAGATCACAATCTCTTGGTTTGGTCTGTTTTTTTTTAGGTTTTGCTCCGGGAAAGTGCCTGGAGCTGAAGTATAGTGAGATGCCAGCCTCACTTTGGAGGCCTTATGACAAAGGAAAAAACGTTATCTTACTGTTCAGTGAAACCAGCTCTTACATTGTTAATTTCTTGTTAAGCTGAAGCTTTGATTGGTCATCTCTGTTGGTGTCTGCTGGGAGAACCAAGAACCAACCATTGGTCATCTACTGAGAACCAAGCACTGTGCTGTATAGTAAATCTGTTAGACTCAAGTTAGCAAATCCTGCCACTCTGGTTGGTTTCGTTACGGAGGACAATGAGTCTGTGTACTGGGAAGAAGTCAACCGGCTTGTGGCCTGGTGACGTCAGCATTGGAATTGAACAAATACAAAATGGAAGAGGTGATGGTTTACTTCAGTAAGTGCCCCCTACCTCTCCCGCTTTAGATTTAGAGCGCAGTTGTTGTTTTTGGCTAAATCATTTACATTTCCAGGGACCTTCGTGTATCTGAATCTCAGCTGGAATGCCAATATCACAGTTCTCACCAAGGAAGATGCACAACTGGGTGAAAAACATTTGGTGCCTGAATCTTCCAGTGAATCTTGACTCTTCTGTTTGTGAAGAGTCTCTCAGACTATTAAAGGTTGATGTGTTTGAATGAACTAAAGGCCAGATTGTCAGAACAACAAAAATGAATGGGGATACTGAGTAGCCTTGTCTGAAACCAGAGTTAACATGGAAAAGCTCTGTCAGAAAACATATTGTGGATGGCAATACATTCGATGTGACTGTAGAGCGTCTTGTTAGATGGTAATTTCAGGCTTGGCAAGATCTTTGTTGAAATTATGGTTTCAGGAGTCAGGTAGTGGTTGATATTAGAATGTTTAATAAAGTACTTCTCGTTATGAAAACAGGGTCATCTCATAACAAGGCAATCAAGACGTGTTGGAAAAAATGCCCAGAATGATCATATGGAACTGGGTTATATAGCCTTAGCATTGTTGTTCACACACCTCCTAGAAGAATCTCCTCAGACCCGTGACTGTCTCATTTGAGCACATGTGCTGGTCACCTTAACTTCTGTCTTAGGGTGAATCCCATTTCTCTGTCTTACCCCTAGTCCTACCCCTACCCCTTCGTCTTAACCCTAGCCCTTGTCCCTCGAAACCGAGTGGTAAGGGATAGGGTTGAAAACATACCCCTATGAAATGAGACACCACTTGGTTACAGTTACGTTATCACACATCGTCGCTAGCTGGCTGATACATCACCAGAGGCGGCAAGTGTTGATCACAAACTTAAAGATATCATACGAAATCCGCTGCTATTGTAGTTTAGTTAAAACTGTAGACATGCATGTCCATTCAAGGCTAGTCATTGAAATGCGGAAATGTATTTCACATCAGCAATGTAACGAAACTAGCGATTTTTAAAATGTTTCAATTAAGAACATGGTTGCAAATATATATCCACAGGACTGTGTAGAGCACAAAACAAGTCAGTCGTAATTTTTAAGTCAATTATTTAAGCCGAAAATACATTTATTGGACTCTCTTGATGATCTGGCTAGCATTGTTGGTTGCCGGTTGCGCAGTGTATTCTGGGTACCCCTTGGTTTCGAGTAAGCTCTCGAAAATGCTTGGTTTTAAGGGGTATCCACCCTTTCCCCTTAGCCCTACCCCTAGATCAAAATGAGAATTGGGATAGCCCTTACTCTCACGTGAACACGCAAAACTAAGGGGAAGGGGTAGGGGGAAGGGGTAAGACAAAGAAATGGGATTCACCCTTAGCATCTAATCAACTGGCCTAGCTAGTTGTTTATCAAATAACTCAGTAACCCTTATCTGTCTTATGTCCTGTCAGTAAAATGTCCTGTTCTATTAGTCTGAATGGCATCCACATGTATTAGACCTGTGATGGAATTATAGTCTAACCTACAATAGATCATATAGTTATAAGCAGTCTAATATATAACAGAGTTATAAGCTATAAGTCCTAAACCATAAGCTACTGCTTATGCTGATGTTATAATATAAGAACTGTAAGGGCTCTCTCTCTGTCCTAAGTCACTCTTGGCCTTGCTTCCTTGTCTACTCTCCTAAAGGAAAGTCTTATCTGGCTTGACCCTGAATCTTCTAGCTGTCTGTCTTATATGTCTTAGAATCCTCCAACAGGGCTCAACTATAGCTGTACAACTCTCTCTAATAGTAATACCATTCTAAACTATCTAAACTGTATTTAAACATGATTATATAGAATCTACTTCTCAACAGTCTGAATCAGGTTGATAATCTTAAGTGGTATTCTGTTTCAAATACTGATAGATATAAAGAATATTGCACATCCACTAGTGTTGGTGCAGGAAAGAAAAGTCTAAATATATGAAGAAAACTAATGTCCGCAACTCAGAAATGCTCCTGTTTATAAGAACACACAGACACACAATCTTTCGATCCTACAAGGATCTTCGTCAGGTCCTTGCAGGATCGAAACGTTGTCTGTCTGTGCGTTCTTAATAAAATGACACGGGAGCATTTCTGAGTTGCGGACATTTGTTCTCTTCATATATTCTGTTTCAAATATCCTCCATAATGCTCACAATGAGCGAAATTTAGAACGTTGATGCAGATGAGTGAATTTGATATGATCTGTTTGACAGTGTTGCGCAGGGCATAGATTTGGTCAATGCATCCTCTCTTTTCGGCTCTCCAAGGATTACATAACAACATTTTGCAGTGGGGTTCTGCGGAGACATCATGATACTGTCCCTGGAAACATTGTTTAGAGACATTATGCTAAGTTATAAATGCTAGCAGAGCATACGTGTTATTCTTCTCTGTTAGCCTTTCAGTGTGTACGACATTGAACGTTGACTACAACGACAGACATGTTGTTATTGTGAATGGTTTCGATGTTGCCTCAGATTCAGTATCCATTTAACAGTTTGTGGGTGCTAGCAAACAAATAACAGCTGATTAAAGTTATTACCTATTGTGAGCTACTGAGTGTAAAAAAAACACTGTACCATAGTATTATGCCAACCACACAAAATGGAGCTGAGCAAACAAGCTGTGGTATACTAGATGTTGCTGACCTGGCACATGCCAAAGTGACGTCATGGGAGCGTCGTGTGTGGTGCTCGCGACACTAGTTGCAGTCTTCTCCTGAACAGAGGTGTTGCAACTGAGGAGAGGCTACCGACTTTGATATTTCTATGGATTAGAAGAAGAAGAAAAAGTTAAATGATGGCAGAACTGGCAGCAGCATTGACGTTAATGTCAACAGTGGCTAAGATTATCTTAACTGTGTTGTTATGAATCGTTTACTGCGCCCTCAAACTCGTCCATGCTTCCTGTTTCCGTTTTGTCACGCGCCGCTGTAAAAAAGAGTGGTGCGTGCCCTTGGCTTGTGTGCTCGAAATCCCTGCCAGGTCGGGAACATCTAGTATACTGCAGGCTTTTATTTTTATTTTCATTTATTCATCTCAAACCATCAATACTTTAGTCAACTAGCCTGGGTAAATAATGGTAAAAAATCAAATTAACATATTTCTTACAATTCCTTCCCCAAACACACAGAACTAAGGATCTCATCCTGATTCCTGGTCACAGAATTTAAGACGATTCATGGAGCTCAAGCAGAGGGAAGCGCAAATTGACTAGCGTACCTAGCCGCATCGCTGTCCAACGACTCCTTTTGTGCAGATCAGGCACATCTGAGTTTGATCATAGAAGCATAGTTGGTGAATGTGTAATCTTTCTGTGCTGACTAAAGGCTTCTGTGTAAAATGAGCAGTATGATAAGAATACGGCGGCTAAATGAAATGTGCTTTAAGGAAACATGCGAGCGCCCTCGACCATCCACGCAACAGAGAAGTTGCTTACAATTCAGGGTGAGGGGGATAAAAAATAAATCAATAAAAAAATATGGACAGTTGAAATTGGAATTCTGACAGTGAGGAAAAAAGTTAAATTGTTAGCACCGCCTTTATTTCTTTGAATTGGTGTGATGTAAAACTTTCCATCTCACAGCTGTCACATATTTTCCATATGTGGTAATCAAGAAACAAAACCCTTCAAGCAACAAGTGGAAGTCATGGGCCTGCCTGCTTTCAGCAAGGTTTTGCACCAAAATATAAACCAGCCTTTTCTCTTGCTTACAATAGGGGTAGAAAACTGCATCCTACACTTTTTGATCTGGAATATTTTAAATGAAACATATTACAAATGCTGGAAGATGTATTGGTCTGTAAGCACAAGGCAGAGCTGTGCACTGTGGACACGGGTTTTAAATGAAGGTTTAAGGGGAAATTCATCGGTTGTGGATTGAGTGTAAAGGGAAAACATCGTTAAGTGAAAAATTGTGAGGTAACATGACTTCCCCATAAGCTCTAACTAATAAAATTGTAAAGCATTTGCACCATTTCGAAAATAAAGTGCTTTAAATGTTCCTTTTACTGGTAGGAATAACCAATAAATCCAATCCATATTGCTTTCTCCTCGACTTAGAAAGTGATCTGTCCTCCATAGACAGAGATTACATTAGAAGGACAAAAGAGAGGGCGTAGTTTTAATTCACACCACTCGTTTCCTTCTGGCTGGCTTACTGGTGTCTCCATTGTGTAAAACATTTGGAAGTTGTTTCCAGTCTGTGGCTGTTCAGCCAACTCTATACCAGACTTGAAATGGGATTTTAGTTGTGCTGTTCAGTTCTTTATGTTTTAGTATTTATTTTTTTCCCTTTAGGAAATCAGCAGTTTTGAAAGCCTTGTGCTGAGCCAGCACATTACCAGCAGGGCAGAACATGCAAGTCTAAACTAAGTTTCCTCATGTGCTACTTTTTGATATTGCTTAACAGCAATTGGAAGTGTTTTAACACTGGAAAACACATGGTCGTAAATGACAACACATGTTGTTAGTTTATTAATAAAAATTGCTTGTTATTGCATTTCCAAACTATTAATTCAAATGATTGTACAGTATATGGACAAATAGAATGTTACTAAACAATCATAGTTATGTTTTCCAAACGCTTTGGTGTGTTTTATTTTAATTTTAAATTTATTGCTAATCTTTTGAATGAATGGATCATGACTGTGATTGTTCTACCTATTCAATATTTGAAAGGACTGTAGTTGTGGTGTAAATAATTTGGAAAAGAAATCTCCAGAACTATTATGAAGTCAAGAATGTTTTAAAATGTCCCTTTTCAGCCTGTATGTGTAATGTGTTGTTTATGTGCATAAATACTCAGTAAGATCACTGTCATAACCTCCGTTTGCCTTGTTTGGATGACGTGAGGCGCAACACATGACATAGAACATCATTTTAAGGGACCATTTTTAGCTCAATAGCTCCACGTTTACAACCAGTGGCCAAAATCGTGGACTGCAATAACGTTTTGGTATTATGTCGGTCTTGAATACGTATAATAGTGCATGATCAAGGAGCGATCAAGGAAAACTCCATTTTGATTTACTGCCAGTTAGCATCTGGGTCGCTACAGTAACAGCCGTTGTCATATTTAATACTAATGTAATCGTGTTTTTGAACGTATTCATGTTTTACAAAATTGTTATCTGGATATAATATAATAATAATTTCATTGTTATATTGTTATCCGTTTTTTCTGAGATGAAGGGCACCGTGCTTAACTTGAGGGTTCAATTAATGCATTTTGGGAGATTTTTTATTTTCCTAATTTGAAATGTTCAGAATTTAAGGGGAGTCATTGAAGAATAAAAATATTCTGCCAGCATGTTTCACAATGGGCCCTGTTGATGGCAAAAATTGAAAAGAATTAGATCGGCATTCTCAGAAGAATTTTGAATGGAGCTATTTTGGTTCGATGAGATCATTGTAGCAGGAAGTCACTCACCACAAGGTTTTGGTGTAAAGGATGCTGGGATATTGTAGTCCATTATTGAGCTGGTTAGAAGGAGATGTTGCTGTTAGAAGACACCTTGGACCTAGATATTTAGGTTGCATCTAGTAAAAGGCTTTTTCTGTCTGATGAGACGGTTATGTTCCTTATGAAGGAGGATGAAATCTAGACGAACGATAGCAGAGTGCTGCAAATTAACTTCTGACCAAGCAAGAATTACAGTAGCTGTCCAATGAAAGAATGCGTAGGAAGTTTGACAGTATACTTTAGACTTGTATTCAGTTAACTGTCGTGATGAAAGAAGGCGTGATACTGCTGGCAATGTCACACCTTCCTGCAGTGATCAAAACTGGGGCTACATTCTTTATATTATCCTTGGTTACTCATTGGCAAATTAGTCATTACCAGCCCTCTACATCCAGCTGGATTTATCACACTCTAGCGCTAGTTCAGTGAATGACAACTGCCATGACAGAAGTCAGTTCTCATGGCATTCACAGAATGTGTCATTACCCATCATGGTAATGTCAATGATATTCATGCCTCAGCGGCAGAGAAAGTAACTTTCACTGAAGACAGTCAGTACCAAACACTAAAATTAGTCCTTCCACTTTTTTGACATAATTTAAAGGACCTCTGTAGCATAGACTACCACTGCCAAGAATCACCTTTTGGCAGTTGTAGCTATTACCACTGCATGGTTCAAACCAACTAAAACAATCCCTGTGTTAGTAAATTAAGGTTTATGAATTCATGATCTCCGTTACTGTCTGTCTGCAGTAGAGACCGGCCTAGATATTTACGTGGGTTAGATGGTCTCATCGGAGACAGCAGCTCTGATTACAGACAGTGGACTGGCTGTCGGGAAGGAGAGTCTGTCAGGGTGTGGCATCTCCCTAGGCACATGGAACCAATTATGGGTCTCTCTCTCACTGCCTGACTCGCAACCTCTTCTCTGTCTCACACTGGTGGTATTTCCAGACTTACAAAAGAAGGAGAATATGTGAAACAAGGCGTCTGCCTCATTAGCCACGCAGATGGTTGTCATGTGTTTTGCAGATTTTTTGCACAGAAACCAATGATGTGGTTTGTATTGGTACTCTGATTTAGGGCTTACATTTATCGGAATCAGGTTCGCTAACTGACGCACATGGGATCAGTATTGGATTGTTTCCGTACTCGTCAGGTTCTATTGGGACCAATATTTGAATTATATGTACAATTTAGGTATTGTGATATTAACCTGAAGCATAGGTGGATTTACTCTTGAACGTTTAATGTTTTTTGTAAGGTGTTTGGGTCTCTGAATGACTGTCATATTATTAAATGAATTAACGTGTTTAAATTTGTGTTTGTTTGAACTTTTTGAAAGTGTTTTTTTCTATAGCATGTAGTAATTTAATAGCCACTGGGGATTTGAAACAATTATTATAAATTGTTTTCCCGATTTTCCTCCCTTCCCAATGGTTCATCAAAACACATGTCGCCCGAGCCGCCGATTCTTTTCGCACTGTTCACCCAACGCGGAAGCCTTTAGTCGGATCATGCACGGGATGATTACGTTCACCGACTATATTCCGCGACTCAATTTACAGGCGCCCAATCTGGACACAAGCAGTCGCTGGAGAGTGATGAGGTAGGATAGATAATCTGATTTATCTAACCCAAATACTGAGCAGCGCTATTCCAATTTTGTGCTGCCTCGTGCAGGAGGCCCAGGGAAATTCCGAGAACCCATTGTCAGGCTCGAACCCATGACCCCCTCGGGGATTTGAAACATTGAGTAGATCTTTAGTTTTAGGAGAGATTCATTGTCATTGTGTAACAGGAGAAATTTGGATATTGTAAGTAGGGTGCAGAAAATAAACATGTCGACTGTAAAGTAGGCGTATATTAACTTCCAAACGAGCAGGGTTTCTGTAATAATAATGTAAACATATATCTAAATGGTATAGGCAGCACATGGAGGAGCTGTTCTCTCTCTACCTCACATCTCCAAGATTTCTGCTCTCCTCTCTCTGCTAGCTTCAGTCTCTCCCACCAAACAGACTGTTGTGGTTTCTGTAATTCCACAGCCTTTTGCCGTGTAACTATAGATTTCCGTTGAGTTAATCTAGACAGCCCCTCTAGGCATGTTATTATACCATGGAGCCAAACACAAGGTCAGGTACCCTCCTAATTGCACTTTTACAAGTGATATTCAGAAAGCCTTACAGCTCACTTACTGGTTTTTAATTAGTAGTTTGGCCATAAGCACGTTAAGGAGATAAGGTCCCAAAGTACAAGTCAGATGAAGGCCATTTAAAACAAGCCCAAATTCACACATTCTGCCAACTTGCCTAAATGACGCCACCAGTTTAGATTGCATGAGATGTATGATGTAATGATGAGCCAATAGAAATATTTCAATAGTACAGCTACAGGGATGCTTCAAACACAGTGTTGATGTCACCAGCCCACAGGCCAATCAGATCTCTACTTTCTGCCCACATTATAAACAATCCTCCTCATTCTGGATTAGCTGTGTAAGGAAAACGGAAAACAAAAACATAAATCTAGTATATGAGGTCTGTCTGTATTCACAAACAGAAAATGAAGAATATCCCTTTGGCCAGATGTTTGTTTTAGTTAGTATTGAATATACTGTAGACACTTAACTTTTAGTAGATCTTTTGTGAAACTAACATTCCCATCATTGTATACAGGTTTAGTTTCCAACCATGGTCACACAGGACCCCTCAGGTTGCTTAACCACATGGGGGATAATGACTTTGAGCTGGCTTATTGGTAATATAGACATTGGGTATGCTTCTGAGATACCCTGGTCAGGTGGTGGTTTAGTAAACAAAGGTTTTGGAACCACTGGTTTAATCCAACAGGAAATGAAGAACATTCTTCTTTCTTTTATCTAGTAGTTCTATTTGACCCCAGTAAGCCTAGCTGCACTGGCAAACGTATACCACTATATCCTTTTGGTGTTAATGTACAATTAACTACAGTTACTAGTCTGACTACTGTATATCTTGGCTGTCTTGAGGAATATACCATGCCTTTCACATTACCTCTTCATTGACATGTCTCCTAGCTTAGGTCATTACTGTATATCAAAGTGAATGCAGTTTCAATGTCAATACTCCTCATTTCAGTTTGAGAAATGTGTATTAATCTGACAGGAATGTGAATACAGTATGTACTTTAATAATAATTTTATTATTTTTTATATTTTGCATCCACTGGTTTATTTATTCATTATGACACACATATCAAGATGAGGTGGGTGAAGGGCAGGTAATTGGGTGCTATTCTGTGGCTTTATAGTCCTGCAGTAATCAGTCAGCCAAGCAGGGGGGACTGGCCTGAACACTCCACCTCAATGCATGGTTGCTGTGCTGGGAGGACCTTGTGTTCATTAGCTGACACACCCAGGTGTCGTTTTATTCGTCTCCAGCTGCTAGTGGAATGCAGCTGGGGGTCTGGAACTAAAAACACTGGCTAGGTGTGCGTGGCTCTTGGCCTGGGTGTAGGAAAAACACCTATATATCTGTGGTTGAGTGACCGGAGGTCACAGAAAAAAACTGAAAAACTGCTGAACTCCAAAAGGGAGAGAAGAGAAATGAAAGAAATGTTCCACTGTGTCACTGGGCCGTTGCTAACAGGCCACGCAGCATGTAGCCAAGCTAGCTACGCCAACCCAGAATAAGTACCATCTGTTGAGTGGATTTTTAATCATTGGCAGAGCTAATCTTTTTAGGAACTGCTGAATTGTAAAAATGTACCAGCCTCCCCCTGGTCCATGCAGTGACGGCAGTGTGAAAGCATGTGTTGTTTAAGTCAATGTGTTATTTAAGTCAACGTGTTGTTTAACTCAACGTGTTGTTTAACTCAACTTGTGGTTTAACTCAACGTGTTGTTTAACTCAATGAGTTGTTTAACGCAACGTGTTGTTTAACTCAACTTGTGGTTTAACTCAACATGTTGTTTAACTCAACGTGTTGTTTAACTCAACTTGTGGTTTAACTCTACATGTTGTTTAACTCAACGTGTTGTTTAACTCAACTTGTTGTTTAACTCAACGTGTTGTTTAACTCAACGTGTTGTTTAACTCAACGTGTTGTTTAAGTCAACATGTTATTTAAGTCAACATGTTATTTAAGTCAACTTGTTATTTAAGTCAACGTGTTGGTTAACTCGACATGTTGTTTAACTCGACATGTTGTTTAACTCGACATGTTGTTTAACTCGACATGTTGTTTAACTCAACATGTTGTTTAACTCGACATGTTGTTTAACTCAACATGTTGTTTAACTCAACGTGTTGTTTAACTCAACGTGTTGTTTACATAAAAGTGTTGTTTAACTCAACGTGTTGTTTACCTCAACGTGTTGTTTACCTCAACGTGTTGTTTACCTCAACGTGTTGTTTACCTCAACGTGTTGTTTACTTTAACGTGTTGTTTAACTCAATGTGTTGTTTAACTCGACATGTTGTTTAACTTGACATGTTGTTTAACTCAACGTGTTGTTTAACTCAACGTGTTGTTTACATAAAAGTGTTGTTTAACTTAACGTGTTGTTTACCTCAACGTGTTTACCTCAACGTGTTGTTTACCTCAACGTGTTGTTTACCTCAACGTGTTGTTTACCTCAACGTGTTGTTTAACTCAATGTGTTGTTTAACTCAACGTGTTGTTTAACTCATTGTGTAGTTTAACTCAGTGTGTTGTTAACTCATTGTGTTGTTTAACTCAATGTGTTATTAACTCATTGTGTTGGTTCCTTGCTGTACTTTCAGATGGAACTGCTGGACAAGTTCCCTGTGGAAGGAGGACAGAAAGACCCAAAGCGCAGAATCATCCCTTTTCTACCAGGTAGGAGTTCAGCGTCAGATTGCTCAGTGGTTAGGTAGTCAGTCAGCGGAAGGTTCCCGGTTCAAATCCGGAGTGAGACAAAATGTCATTGCTCCGGGGGGGATGTCCCTGTACTCACTGTAAGTCACTCTGTCATAATGACTAAACATGTACAATTAGTAAACAGATCTAGGTACGTGAAAGCCGCTCCGTTTATCTTCATATTTTTCTACAACACTGAAACATGTTGCCTTACCAAGCACTTTATTTTCTTATCTACAGTCTGATTGGTAACACTTGAAATGGTAAACCATTTCAGTTCCTCTTTACAATAATATCCATCAACCACACTAAACCAGAGTTCTCCAGATTTAATCAATTGTTAGCACACTTATTATCGGCTTTTGAAACAAGTCATGAGGCGTCAGGGAGAATGCCGTGCCTCAAAACGGCGTGTGGGGGAGGGTTGAAATAAAGAAACAAGGCAAGCTGGATGTCTGGAACTCATTGAGGGATCACACACAAGGTTCAGGGACTTAAAGCTCTCAGCTGTTTTTTACCGAACCCTGGAGAGGGATGGAGGAAGAAAAAATTACCAGAAAAGGTCTGAGGAGAAAGACTGTCAAGACTAGACCGCATTACTTCTGCAATATTTTTACCATTTTCAATTAATTCACATACTGTATTGTTCTAAATGCTCCAGACAGGTAGAGCCATTGCTTAGACATCTATAAGGAAAGATTGATTCTGAGTTCTCACAGTCTTGTCTATGTACTACTAACTCCAGTCAGTATTCTGGCCAGCTGTTTTCAGTTATCTGTTTGTCTCCCTTTCTTGAATGAAATGTTGTTGAAGTGAGCAGCTCAACATTTTCTCAGGTGGTTTAAATTTTAACTCTTTATCATTCTGTCTGCTTCCTCCTCCTTCCCTTGTTCCCCTATCCTTTGGAAGAATGTTACCGGGAAAACAAAAAAGTATGTTAAATATTTGACATCCTGCTATGTGAAGCCTTCTGGCCATCTGTTGTAGTCACGTCTGCTGCTTTTTATTGTAACTTAGTCTGATTGGCACAGCGGATTGTTGTCTGCTATCACAACCACACGGATCAGGGAATGCAGTCTTCAACCAAGGGTCAGGTGTGGTCAAGTCAGTCCAAACCCACAAGAAACGGATGTGGTTTACCTGTTGGGACTCGTTTTTGTTTACACTAATCTGGCTTCAAAGTGGTTATGTTTGCATCTGAAAAATAGACCACGCACACACACTACATTTTACATTTAAAATTGTTTATGTAAGACTTAAATTTAGGATTGAGATGAGGGTTAAGTTTATGGTAATATTAAAGGGTAGGAGTTAAGTTTAGGCTATAACACTAACCTTTGTCAAATATCCTCTCAGAGAGTTCGGTCTGGATTGAAAGCCAAACCAACTCCAGTGAGTCAGACAATCACAATAATTTCTGCCTATTTTGCTAATCTGCATGAATCCACTGGTAGGAAGGGAAAACTGTATTTATGTTTTTTCTGTTAATAGTGAAGAAAAAACCTTCTGATTACATTGACTGACTTTCAACCTGGCCTTGCTTGGTTAGTTAGACATTATTATACATGATAGATCTGGTCTCCAACAAAACCATTTCTGAAAATATATGTTCATTCTTTTATTTGGTCTCAGCTCTTCATGCGCCAGCGTCCATTAAGGACAAACCAGACATCAACTAATTAAATGTTTTACTGTTTATTTAATCACATTGCCATTCAGCAGAGACAGTAATGTTTCACATCGTACTTTGTGGCCAGGAGAGCCAGAGAGAAGAGAAGCCCATTCCCCCCCTCTGTGGTAATACATTTGCCATCTTCACAGAGTAGCTAGGAGGTCTGCCTGCCTGGCCAAGCTCTGACTTTACTGTAATGGCAGCCATTTTATATTCCCCTGAAACAGAGCTTTCATGGACTGCACCCATGAGCCTGTAGCACACAGCCTGGGCAGTGTTGAGTCAACCTTTTTCCCTCGACCCCAGAAAGCTTAGAAGTCGCTTCAGGATGAGGCAAGGAATGGGGGGGGGTGAACTGGTCAACTTTCGCGTCTCTTAAATCCGTTTTTATTAAATGTTCTCAGTAAAGGATTATCTGTGAAAATGTAGGTTCACCGTTTTCCATTTGATTCAGTCCTAGTCAAAGCAGCAGCTGCCCATGTCATTGAAACATGCCTGTTTAAAAGGTTTCTTCCAGTAGAGAGGAAGGAAATACAGACATTGCACATCACGTCTAGTCTCTTCCAAACTATAAATAATTCTGCACTCGTAGGGTTCTGTGGCTGAAGAAAGACAATGCAGATCACGTTAGTTCTGCTGACTGTGTACCAGAACTCCAGTCCAACCAGCAGACTAACCAATCATGGGCCTGGGGTAGCAGAGTGTGGAAGTGGTGGCCATGGGTTAGTCTGAACACCCGCTGCACTCAGAACACCCATGAACATCTGGACTCTGAGGTGGGTTTCATAAGACCTGCTTTAGGAACCTGAGTACTGGGGTTAGATGCGGGTTAAAGGAGGCTGTGATGGTAATAGAGATATCCTGTGTAACAGTCACATTTCCCTCTGGTCTTATGATGTGGCCGTGTTCACTCTGAAATAACATAATCCACTTGATGACAATCTCTTGTTTTGGACTTGTTCTTTTACTGGCCTGAGTTCAGTACATTTACAAGATGTTTCTGATTGGTTATACAAGACAGCAGTACAAGTCACCCACTTCCTGCCTACCATAAAACGTAAGAGGTTTTTAAAGACCTATTTCTATCAATTTCTTGTTATTTTTCCACTGACCCCAAACCAAGAATGCCAACGGTGGCCATTTTTGTGGCTGCACGATAAGGGCTGCATATTTTCTGTCATCCTCTATATTTGCTTCCCGAAATCATTCATTCATGAAGAAGGCCAACTGTTCACAGTGCACTTAACCACATTCATTGTGCTGTCAGAGCTCAGTAATTGATGAGGCCAGTGTATTAGCATAAGCATCAAGCTGAATTATAATGACCGTTCCTACCCCATCTTTGTTCTTCACAATTGTTGTTATTATTAGAACTCCATAGTGAGATAAATTGTAAATAAATTCAATCAGCCATTGGTGTAGATTAGTTTTTCTTCATGGAGTATAGAATCAGCAGCCCCTTAAATATTTTTTAAATAATATATTGATGGTGGTATAGATTGAGGCAGACTGCAGGAGTTTCTCTCTCATCAAGGTGTTATTTTCAGTTGACGGGGGAAAGATATACATAGCTGTTCGGAGGTGCTGACAAACAAAAGAACGGAGCTGCACTACGAATATACAATGCATCCGGAAAGTAATCAGTGCTTCACTTTTTCTACATTTTGTTATGTTACACCCTTATTTCCGAAATGGATGACATTCATTATTTCCCTCAAAATTCTACAAACAGTACTCCATAATGACAATGTGAAAGAGAGTGTTTGAAATCTTAGCAAATGTAGTAAAAATATAAAATGAAAAATGCACATATATTCACAGCCTCTACTCAATACTTTGTTGAAGCACCTTTGGCAGCAATTACACCCTCAAGTCTTTTTGAGTATGATGCTACAAGCTTGGCACACCTATTTTTGGGTAGTTTCTCCTTCATGGCTTGGTTTGTGCTCTGACATGCACTGTTAACTGTGGGACCTTATGTAGACAGGTGTGTGCCTTTCCAAATCATGTCTAATCAACTGAATTTACCACAGGTGGACTCCAATCAGGTTGTGGAAACATCTCAAGGATGATCAGTGAAAACGGAATGCACCTGAGCTCAATTTTGAGTGTTATTGCAAAGGCTGTGTTCATTATGTATATGTGCTTTTTTATTTTTTATTTTTAATAAATTTGCTAAGATTTCAAACACTATTCCAATAGTAAACACACTTTAGACACTGGTCACTGCAAACTTTGAAAAAAGTATCTTTCAATCCACTTAATTCCTTTTAAACTTAATCTGTCTCGCTGCTGTCTGATAAATGCACTTGCTGAATCATCGAATATACTGTATCTATATTGGATGTATGTCATGTAGTTTTAATGCTCCTGTTTATTTATCTTGTATATATTGTTTATATGATTCATAAGTGACGCAACACATCTTGTTCTTTGTTTTTTTTCTCCTTCTTTGTTTTTTGGTGCCTTATCAGCACCCACAGTTTTCAAAATATCAATTCCATTCCAGCAACACCATATGTGTTCTACTGCCGTGCACTTGTAGATTTGTAATCCATTGGACATCTATTTTTTTTATTGACGTATATAAGCGATACATTTTCAGATTCAGAATGACTTGAGGACAAATTTACCCAATCTAGTATGTAATTGAATAATTCGACCAGTACTTGGCTGTCCTATACTAGGATTTTGCCTAGAGGAACAGCAACAAACAAGATGGTGGCTCACGTGTTCATGAATGAATGAGCCTGGGTGTTTACTTTCACTTTAGAGATCAATTTCTAACATTTTAATCATATCATATTTCACTGTAGCAATTCCCAAAAACTTTGAGGCGAGAAATAAGCGTTCCCATTGCTGAATATGCACTCATATTAGATCTACAAGGCCTAATTAAAAGAAGTATGTTTTTCAAAGGAGTGCTACGGCAAATATACTGTGTTTGATAAATGAAAAGTGTAGAAACAAATATGTTGAAGGTTCAATAAGTCCACTGCAATTGTTTGTACTATCTCCTGCATTGCTGAGCTATGGCAAAAGATTTTTACTGTACAGGAAACTACATCTGAGTCTCCTGTACATATGACACATATACGAAACTTGAACTTTTCTGCATTGAAAAGTAGATAACTTCCTTGTCCAAGTTCTTAAAAATGACGAGTCAGATGCTATTTTTGTTCCAAGGCATTCTATTTTTTCTACCGAAGCCACACATTTTTTAAAGAAACTTTTTTAGTTAGCAACTGTCAGATGATATGAGATGATTTATTATAGTATTGTTAAAGAATAGAGAAATAAGGTAATATTTTGTTCACTATATGAAAAAAATGAAATAGTTTTTACGTGTCACACAGCCTATTGCCATTTTTAAGCGAATAATGGTCCCATTTGTTCCAAAATGCAGTAAATATTTAAGTTTAATTGGCACTCCACTTGTATTGCTTTTTGTGAACGTTTTGAAAAATTCTGGTACCACGGTACCTTTTCAGTACCGGTTTACAGCACCTCCCTACTGTGGAGACCACTTTAGTACAGTGAACTTATTGTCATGTTCAAGAACGAATTTGAGATGGTGTGAGCTTTGACTGCTGTGTTATCCTGCTGAAAGTAGCCATAAGAAGATGGGTATAATGTGGTCAATAAGGGATGGACATGTTCAGCAACAATTCTCAGCTAGGCTGTGGCAATGAAATTATGCTCAATTGGTACCAAGGGGCCAAAATTATGCCAAGAAAATATCCCTTATACCATTACATCACCAGCATGAACCATTAATAGGGAGGACGAGTCGTTCCAATTTTCTATTGTCCAAATTTGGTGGGCCCTTGCAAATTGTAGCCTCAGTTTCCTGTTCTTAGCTGACAGGAGTGGCACTCAGTGTGTTCTTGTGTGTTCTTGTGTGGCCAAACCGGTCATGCTGGAGGATGTTGTAGGCAGCAAAACACAGCGTCTCCAGACTCTGTCACGTCTGTCACATGTGCTCAGTGTGAACCTTTCATCTGTGAAGAGCACAGGGCGCCAGTGGTGAATTTGCCAATCTTGGTGTTATCTCTGGCAAATGCCAAATGTCCTGCACAGTATTGGGCTGTAAGCACAACCCCCACCTGTGGACGTCGGGCCCTCATACCACCCTCATGGAGTCTGTTTCTGACCGTTTGAGTGGGAACATGCACATTGGTGGCCTGCTGGAGGTAATTTTGCAGAGCTCTGGCAGTGCTCCTCCTGCTCCTCCTTGCATTAAAGGCAGGGGGTAGCGGTCTTGCTGCTTGGTTGTTGCCCTCCTACGACCTCCTCCACATGGCCTGTTTCCATGCTCTGGACACGACGCTGACAGACACAGCAAACCTTCTTGCCACAGCTTGCATTGATGTGCCATCCTGGATGAGCTGCACTACCTGAGCCACTTGTGTGGGTTGTAGACTCCATCTCATGCTACCACTAGAGTGAAAGCACCGCCAGCATTCAGAAGTGACCAAAACATCAGCCAGGAAGCATAGGAACAGAGAAGTGGTCTGTGGTCACCACCTGATGAACCACTCCTTTATTGGGGGTGTCTTGCTAGTTGCCTATAATTTCCACCTGTTGTCTGTTCCATTTGCACAACAGCATATGAAATTGATTGTCAATCAGTGTTGCTTCCTAAGTGGACAGTTTGATTTCACAGAAGTGTGATTGACTTGGAGTTACATTGTGTTGTTTTTGTGTTCCCTTTATTTATTGAGCAGTGTATATATTTTCTACTTTTGCACTTGTTTGTATTTGTCTGTCAGCATTAACAGTTCTACAGTATTTGGTTCTTAACCTCTGACTTATCTCGTTAAATAATGTTGAAATTAAAAAAATACCTTGACTGGGATATGATGACAGAGTCTCTTTGTAAGATGAGTAGTTACTAAAGATCTTTCTATGCTACTTTCCTTATAGGCAAGATTCTGTTCAGGAGAAGCCATATCAGGGATGTGGCAATGAAGCGCCTGAGGCCGATCAACGAGTACTGCAGGGTGAGTACCACCTGTCAATGAAACATCCACTCGACCGCTTGTGGGGCGATACAGGGCTTGTGGTGCATCTATCATGGAACCCTCAACACCTAGATTAACCCTCTTATGAAACAGAAACTTGGAGGGGAAACAAATATACATGGTAGACAGACCTCACAGATCACCTGTGGCTTTCAAATGGAGACAGCCCGGTCTCTATGAGGACTCAGTGGGTGTATGCACAGTGTGTGTTTTGCTTGGTGAGGAATAGCGTGGGTGATCTACCCTCATGGGTCAAAAGTGCTGTGGATATTGTGGTGGCTGTGGTATCTCTCCACTATGCATGGCAGATGTCGTGAGGAGCTGAGTTATCCACAGTCATCAACATCACCAAACCACATGTTTACTTTAAATTGCTGCCCTGTGTATCATACCTGCGTTTTTACATTGCTTGGGGATATTTTTTGCAAGGTCGTTACACAGTCATGCTTTTACAAAGCAAGATAATGCATGACATAGAGCATTTGTTTATGAAGCCAGGTCCCTGGTGAGAGAAATAGGGCTCACATCTGTATGGGGAGGGATAAAAGTCTGTATACCCATCGAAGCTTGTTTTGGGATAGAGGAATTAGGCTAGAGGGTGTATGCCGAACCATGCGTGGATCATGTCGTTTAGTACTTTAAAAGTGAAAAACAGGAGGGATACTAAGATGCTGTTGTTTAGTTAGTTTGTATGTGGCTGAGTTTATGTTTAAGTGAATAACTTCATACTATGTTAAGTCACTCTGGATAAGAGCATCTGCTAAATGACTAAAATGTAAAGGTAAAAGTGACTCTCTGTTTGTACAAAACCAAGTGATATGGAATTGGACAGTTTCTAACCAATCATAATATCAGTTTGATAAAAACAAATCTCTTTCCCCATGTATTGTATGGTGGGTGGACTTGCTGTAACCTTTACAATGCCCTGCCCTTAACTTTTAATACCACTTCCGGTAATGCAGTGACCCAGCTCCTGGGTTATGCTCTGTTCTGTCAGCTCCGACTGACTGAGTGAAACCTGGAAGGTGTTTACTTCATGATTTCTTTCATGTTTCACTCGAAGTGTTGTTATTCGGACGTGTCAAATCGCTGAACGAGGTTTGAACCTGACACGTGGATTTCCCTAGGCTGGCGTTTCTGCTGAGGCCTGGGCCGTACGTCTTGGCCCCATTACCAGTGTTGCTTAAGCTTCAGAATGTCCACGGTTAGGGAAGGATGGGATAAATGCTGCTGCTGTAAGCTGTTTCAGACCTATAATCTACTTGTGTATACATGCATCAGTATGCTCTCCCTGTCTCCACTGTCTGACACACACACAAACACACACACAATTAGGTTAATGCTGCCTGCTGTAAAGAACACCAATAAAGTCCATTTGCTGTAATGTGCCTCCCGGGCTCCAGTCTCTGGGGAGAATACTAATGACTGGCCAGGTCACCGACAGAGTGGAGGCTGGGCAGGTGGTCCACGGAGAGCACGGTCATCCTTTCCCCTCACACTGTGCACCAGGGTGTGCCACCACTACCACGGGATAAAGGTCTTCTGGAGGTCAACACCTGAGAGCACTTTGTCTTCTGACTGGCTAGATGGCGCTAGGGAATATGTTTAGCGGAAAATCTGATTGTTCTAGCAACGAAAATACATTTTAATCTTTAAAATTGACCACTGGACGTTCACACTTACCTGAACAGAGAACCGGGTTTCAGCTATGGCAACCCTCTGACATGGTTGGCAGGAGACGTCAGTTGGCATGCCTCCTCGTATGGTGAGACTGAAAAGGCATGGTACCACCCTTGACAAGGGCACCTTGAAGTCTGGCTGGCACAGGTTTCAAGCCCGTCAGGCCTGGCGTCATAACTCAGGCTGTAGGGAGACAGAGAGAGACCCCCCTCTGGAAGGACAGTAGTGAACCACTTAGCCTTATTAAGGGCAGGCTGAAGGAGCTGACTCTGGGCTGTGATTGATGGCCTTGAGAAATGGCTCATGGCAGGGAGGAGCTGGTACTTCCTCTGAGCCGAGTGATTGGGCGGGCTGTGTGGTCAGACCTGGTTCTAGGCGGTGGTTCACTGAGGTGAGTCTCTTTTTATTTACCCCCTCAGTGTAGAAAAGACAGAAAGCGACGGAGAGATCTCAGGCCAGTTAGTCATTTATCTATTGAAGCGCGGTCATATTGGCCAGACTACAGACCCACATGGATGATCCACATGGAGAAAAAATCAATAATGTTGGGAGATCAGAAACAGCAGATAGAACAGAGCAGACTGGGCTCCATTTAGATTGATGCGGTCTTTATGTCAGTCGATTAGCTAGGTGATGAGATCCCTGGGTAGTGTAGTGCAGAGTTTCTCAAACCTTTTTCAATATTGTACCCCCTTTGAATTGCCTTTTTAAGCCAAGAACCCCCTGACCAGCGCAAAGTACCCCCTGACCAGCGCCAAGTACCCCCTGACCAGCGCAAAACATTTTTGGTAGAAAAAAAGTCTGTATCTACAATACAGCGCCGGCAGTGATAGATTCACTAAACAACAACCTTAAATAAAAACATTTAAATTCTACAATTCAAATGTTTAGAATCCATCATTTAATTCATTCATTATTATAGTATAATTATTTTAGGAATTATGCATGACATATTTTGAAATTCACATTTTTGCAAATATTTCATGTACCCCCTGCAATACTCCAAAGTACCCCTAGGGGCACACGTACCCCCATTTCAGAAACACTGCAGTAGTGGACTGCTGGGTTTACCACAAGGGATCCTGTGTTGTGTGTGGATGTTGCATCGTTACTGTATACTGTAGTGTCTGACATTCATCCTGGCATTTCCTACTAAACACTGATCCCAATACCAGTCCAACCATATTAGTTCATACAGAGAGGACATTGGTTTCTGGTTAATAAACATTGTAACTTTCCCTTCTCTCTCTCCAGGCTCTGATTCAGCTGCCGGTGTACATCTCTCAGTGTGAGGAGGTCCGTGTGTTCTTCGAGACCCGCCCAGAAGACCTAAACCCGCCCAAAGAGTAAGCCAACAACAGCTCTTATAGTTTGAAAGGACACTATCACTCAGAATGGTGTGCAAGTAATAAACAACATTCGCACCTTAGTGGACTGACGACAAGCACATTTAATACAGGGAGACGAGTGTCAGGCGCTGTCTTTAAAAAAAAAAAATTATGGAATATCCTTGTCTGGACTGTCATTTTCCAACAAGTCAATTTGACAGTAATATGTTCTATTATGGCGTAATGGCGATGATGTCAAGCTCACTCTGGTATTGGTATCAGTAGCAGTTGCCCTGCCTGGGTTCTTCATGACATACCGTCAAACCGACATGGAGCAATGTTGGTGAGAACTGCTGATGCAGCACGGGCTCTGTGGCACGTTAAGGCAGGCCCCGTCATTAAATCTCACTAAACACATTAGTGTCGCGGTGCGTCTGACAGTTACAACATGCCAACACTTCATCATAAAGTCACCACACCGTTTTCTCCGTCATGGCTGTGCTGTTGTGGAGGTATGAGGTGCCTGGAGGTCAAAGGGGTTAGTGGTGGTCGAGGCTGGCTTGCTTTCAGAGCAGCCATAACGTTATGTTTGGTTCAGACCCTTAAAATTAAAATACATGTAAATTAACAGCTTTTAAAAAAAGGTTTTGCCTGTTCACCTTATCAACCTGTAATTGAGTAAAATAAATGATTGACTCCTTTGGGAGTCAAACTCAAACGCTTGACCAGGACAGCCTTTTTGGTAAAGCTCTGTTTTGAAGAAAGTTCTGGAAATAAGACAAAACAGAAGATTCTCCCTTTTAGTTTTTTAGTTTTTGGCATGTCCTAAAAATATATCTACATGTTTCCTCTATAATAAATGTCTTCCTAACTATGTCTTTAGCTTTTTATCTTGTAGTCATTTAGCAGACACTCTTATCCAGAGCGACTTACAATGTGTGCATACATTTAGGAGAAACTAGGTTAAAGACCCACAACCCAATAGTAAGAGCATTCAATACATGAAACAGTGAATACTCAAAAACAGTGCTAGAATAGGATCATACAGATAACAAAGCATTAAGACAGAGGTGGAATTCAACTAATCTAAGTACTCATTGAAGATGAAGGTTTTCACATGTTTCCTGAAGATGGGTAGAGACTCTGCTCTTCTGGCCTCCAGTGGAAGCTGGTTCCACCATTGAGGAGCCTGGACGGAGAAAGGTTTTGACTGCTTGGATTGGGAGCTGACGTCCTGAAGGCATGGGACGGTCAGGAGCCCAGAGGTGGCAATATGAATAGTCCATGTAGGGGTGTAGGGTTTGAGCATTGCCTGAAGCTGGGGGGAGGAGCTCCTCTTGTTGCTCCGTAGGCGAGCACCATCACCTTGTAGCAGATACGAGCTTCAACTGGGAGCCAGTGGAGTGTGTGTAGTGAGGTGAAGTGGGAGAACCTGGGAGGGTTGAACACTAGGTGGGCTGCTGCGTTCTGAATGAGTTGTTGTGGTTTGGTGGCACACGCTGTGAGTCCTACAAGGATTGATTTGCAGTAATCCAGACGTGAGATGATGCGTGTATGGATGATGACCTGGCCTGCTTCCTGGGTGAGGTAAGGACATGCTCTTCAGATGTTATAGAGCAAAAACCAGAGTCACAGCCTTGATGTTAGCAGAGAACAAGAGAGTATCATCCAGGGTCACACCAAGGTTCTTTGCACTCTGGGATGGCTACACTGTGCAGTTATTAACTTTGATGGACATGTCTTGGAGCAGAGAGGCATTGCCACGGAAGAAGAGCAGCTCACTCTTGTCAGGGTTGAGCTTGAGATGGTGCTCTGACATCCACATAGAGATACCAGCCACGCATGCAGAGACGCAGGTTTTCAACCTGGGTGTCAGATGGGGGGAAGGAGAGAAATAGTTGAGTGTCATCTGCATAGCAGTGACAGGAGAGACCATGTGAGGTTATGAGAGAGCTAAGGAATTTGGTGTAGAGAGAGAAGAGGAGAGGGCCTGGAACAGAGCCTTGGGGAACACCGGTGGAGTGTCCATGTTGCAGACTAAGACCCTCTCCATGTCACCATTTTGTCATGGCAGTACATCAACCCAGAAGCGTTAAGTGCTCAGCAGGATTTGTCCACATTGCTGGGTCCTGCATGTCCTATTTTTGCAAAGAGGTGTTCCATTCACACATCTCAGAACTACGTCAGAGCTTATTGGATTCATGTTTCAGCCTTATCCAAACACTAATCTGCGATGGTGTGTTCATTTGCTTTTTTAGTTATTTGTTTGATACACATTAATAGACTGTGACTGAACATCAACATATGAATATGCAGCTTTAATCAGTTTTTGCACATGCATGCTTATCATTCTTTGCTGATTTCGCCTTGATGGCTGCTGTCTGAGTGTCTGATACAATATCGAAGGAGAAGAGTAACAGGCATGTCCACTATGAATATCTGCCATCAGGTCGCCTACTCAGACATACGGCCAGACAGACAGACGAGAGCTTGTTCCCTCAGGCCGTTGCCAAGGACACAAGCCTTATTAGCTCCCACTCGTACAGACCAACTGACTCTGCTGCCGGGGGCGGGGGAGGGGGGGAGGAGAAAGAGGGGCAGATGAATTTAAAAAGACCTTGGGTTGTCTTTATTAAAATTGGATTACAGCTCTTTTCTAATGCAGACTGTGTTGGACTGACGTTGCGCCAGTAGTCATTCTCCTTTCTGCATCATGGTGGAGGGATGGAAAACGCACATCCTAGCAGAGTAGGGAGGACGTCACTGACTGTCCATCAGAGATATGGAAGGGGCAGGCTGGCTAGAGAATAGGATGGGGGAGGAGAGCAGAGAGTGTCTGGGAAGTAGAGCTAACTCATCACTGGGCAGGGTGGATGTGGTCTGGCGCACTTCAGTCGGAATGACACTGGGTTTAGTGAGAAATCCTTGGCTGTTGTATTGTTCCTCTTAACTTTTGTTTAATATGTCTGCTGTTGATTTGATCTGATGTAAAGTATTTTATAACAACCCATTTTGTGCCATTACCCAGAAAATGAATTAGGTTGTGCCACCCATTGTCTACTGATTAGATAAAAAGTTGGCATAAAGCATTCCAAGTAGGTTTCCAGAATGTATCTCTCACATGTTATTGGGATAATGTGTTCTAAAAACACAACTGGTACATTGAGTAATCCTTGGAAATCTAATGAAAACATCAGAGAAATGTTCTATGGTGGTTGTTGCCAAAGTTATATACAACATTCCAAGGAGATTTCTATTTTTTGTATGAAATCTATCTTAAACAATTTTCAATATTATTTAATATTATCTTCGCAATGTTCTATCAACCACTTAGCTTTTCTTTCTGGGAATGTTGCCAATTGGCTGGGAGTATTCTGGATACATTTGTGGATGGTGTGTAGTTCATTAGCATGGTCCTGTGCATTTAGATCATAGAAATGGAATGGGTAGAAACCTCATTGAACTGTTTTGCTTGGTCATTCGATTAGTACACAACAAAATGGCGACTGTTGTTAGTTGTCACAGTGACAACACACGCAAGTGGGGCTGTAAAGTGTGTCGTACTCACTCTTTTTCCCATTAGCTATCTCAAAGTGATATTTAGCTAGCTATCAGGCGAGATTATTTAGATGTTGTCTAGCTCTCAAGACAAGTTATAGTTTTTATCTAACTGTAGTTTGTAATATTAGTATATTAAATGTATTTTGAGGATATCAATAGAATTATAATGCAATTAAATCCAGCACTCCCCAATTCCTCCTCCACACAAGGCAGGCCATGGTTGATCTTCTTTTATTTAATGGCGGATCGCAACCATCTAAAAGGTGCATACACCGCCACCTACTGTCAGGCCACAAAGATATGTTAGCGCAGCTGACTACATTGTTGCTGCTGCAAAACTATCTAGTGAGTCCCCGACACCAAATCGGTCTAATGCAGAAGTAGGCCGTAAGAGCTTTGCACTGGAATGGTACACAACAAAATGGCTGCCGCTCTGACCATTCTGTTACATTGATTTGAATTGGAAGGGCATTTCTAATCATTCCATTTCTGTGATTCAGATACACCATGCAAGCAGTGAAGCTAAGCTTGTTTTGAATAAGAACACTCAACTGTAACGGCTGGACACTTCATTCCTGGGCCAGCGCAATCGACAGGGTGGCAAATGCATAAATTGATTGAGTGTGGATTTTAAACAATAGGAAAATAAGATGGCCGGTTGCCAGAAATGAATGAAAAAGTTAAGTGAAAGAGAGAGAGACACCAGTGATGTTACTTCAGTCTTTCCAGGCATCTGGAACTTGAATCATCCAGTGCTAAGGAGGAGGGGTGGACGAGAGCTGCTGTCCTGATGGATTAACCAGATTGAAGAGATAAAGGATGATGTTAGCCTTCTGCACAGCATCACAAAACCCCTATCAACCATATCCTCTCTCGTTAAGGTCGAAGGTCAAATCATCTGGAGATATGCAATGGGTCTGACCAAGAGTGCCTTGTTTCTCTCATCTAGGCCAGACAGCATGCATGGATAGCAAAACAATTCTGTGACTGAGATTTAAAAGAGTACCAAATCTAAAAAGGCCAGATAATAATAAAAGTGGAAACATACACACTCACTCAGTAATGTAAAATGCTCTGGATTAATGTGTCTTCTAAATTAATGAAACGTAAACATATAAATGTTAGGTAATCTTCACAAGGTTAACATTTTCTATATTTTTCTTTGAACTCCTATTGTTCTATAGGAGTAAATATGATTTTAACTGCTTTATTGGCTCAACATGTCATTGTTTCTCCTCTTACTTGATTCTAATGATTGTTTCTTTTACAGGGAACCCATTGTAAAAAAGAAGTCAGGTAAGGAGACATTATCTGTAAGATTATAGTCTAGCCATAGAAACTTAGCTACCATTTTGCAGTACAGATTTTAGCACCCTCTAGCTGTAATGTTGTGCATCACTCTTCATTATTTTCTCACGCTGTTGCTATTGTAGAAATGTTTAAATATTTACTAGATTTTAGTAAGTGAAGTTTAATACATGCCATTACTTGAATTATGCTTATTTCACTGTTGTTTTCCCTTTCCTTGTTCATCTAACCAACACATCTATTCATGTCAAATTTCAAGTTAAAATTTCCTTCATTTTCCTCCATCAGGGATTGTGGAAAGGGCGACTACTTTCCTAAAGAGAGGTAGTAACAGACTCATGCTTGGCCGTGCTGTGTGTGTAATCCTCGGGTTGTTAGCCGTCTGTTCGCCCCTTAGTGGACCCCTGGCTGCTGGGCCTGTAGCCGGGTCGTGGCTTTGAGGTGGGCTGGGGCAGAGTAGGGTAGATCGGGGGAAAGGGTAACGTGTTCCTGGACCTGTGTGTATGCTTCAGCCAATGGCCCTGTCACTATATCAGGCTAAAGCAAATGCTGGGCTGAGACCAGGCTAGGGTTGGGTGGGGCGGGCCAAGCTTAGTGTCCTCACTGTGTGGTATGCATGGCGGTTTATTAGCAATATCCGAGAACACCAGATGATCGGTGTCTGACTGTACCCACGCCCATATCCCTTGCTCGTGGGCTGAAATCAACCCTGCCTTAGTGAATTCATTGTGTCTGTGATAGATGCATGCTGTTCCACAACAACTGCAGTATCTATGGATGTAGAGGCTAGTGGTGTATACTATCAAAATTAATTTAGAGATCTACCGTAATACTGGATGTTTGTATTAAAGATTAACTCTCAACCTCGATTTCAGTTTTGGCCCACCATGTCAAACATTAAAGAAATGCTAATATAATATAATATCCATTAATATATACTTTTTCGTGTGAGAACACTTTTTTTTACTTCACTACAGAATTCTGTGCTTTTGCTGACATCGTCAATTAGTTCACTAGCTACATTTTGAATCAACTCAGACTCCACCTTCTTTTATAGTACACTTTGAGGAGGTGAAACAGCGCACATCTCAAAGGGAGTGTACTTCATACAGGCTCCATCACATAGTGCCTTGGCTAACACAGAAACACCTTCTTTTAGGGGCTTCTTTTTCAAGATTGCAACGGCAGTTTTGAAACAGAGGCACCAAAGATCTGAATTTTTTATTTAACCACCCCAAAATATGACATTTACAAATATAACTATTGGCAAAACATCAGGTTTCTGATGAATTTGTATTGGTTTTCGTGAGAGTTACTCTTTAATGCACAATTTGTGAATGGGGAGTTTTGCTGGGAGTGTTCAGTTTGCATTATGAAGGACTTGGTGCAGCCCCTTGCCTGCCTACCCAGTAAGCTGTGAGCTGTGGTTGTCCTCCCATCACAGAGCAGGTCTTCCTGGTATGGTCATCCCGGTATGGTCATCTAGCTGGAGGTGGCGGGCGTCCTGGTGTGTGTGTGGCAGCCTTGTTAACGATTGACCTAACCCTCCTTCCTGTCCGTCACATAACACCCTCTCCCTCCCGCTGCTGTCTGACCACCACCTTGTCCCCTCTGAAATCACGCCTCCCCGTCGTGCTCCCCCGCTGTGCGCCGTCGCGGTCGGGTCAGCTCTACATGTCTGCTCTCCGTTTCCTCAGGTGACTCCAGCTCGGCCGACCCGCTGCTCCTGGACCAGTATGTGGCCGTCAGCGACTACGAGAAGCAGGAGAGCTCGGAGATCAGCCTGCGCGTCGGTCAGACTGTGGAGGTCATCGAGAAGAATGAGTCAGGCAAGAGACCTGGGAGGGAGCAGTTAGCGGCATGAGATGGCATTCGGTTAGCTATAGGATCCTGCTTAAATTTAGTGCACCACCAAGGGTATCGGACGCCATTTGGAACTAAATCAGGTGGCTTAAACGATAACACATTTACCTCAATCAACTGAAATAATGTTATCATACTTGAGAAATGAACATACCTGTGTTGTGAAGGGTACAAGGACAGATGCGAATTTGCAGAACCTTTCAAACAGACACAGCAAATTGGAGACCCAGAAAGGCTAGTGTTGCGTGTCTAACTGTGTTTGTGTGTTATGCTGCAGGCTGGTGGTTTGTTAGTTCAGATGAGGACCATGGCTGGGTCCCCGCCACCTGTCTAGAGGCCCAAGATGACCCTGACGACTTCTCGCTGCCTGGTGATGAAGGTAACCTTCTCCATCTGCCACATGCCCTCGGCCACGTTCAGATACGAAGCAAATTGTAAACAGATCACCATGACCAGCCGTGGGGGGCATAGCACACAGTCAGATCTCAAGGTTTACAGCGTCAACAGCTCCAGGCTGCTGCCTATCGAGTCATATTGAGCCAAGTCAGTATCTGCCTCAAATTAATTTTAGACTAAATGTGGAAGTCTAAACCATTTATATTGAAAGATGGATATTCAGAAACTGTTGAAGACGCCTAAAGTATTTAATATATTTTCATTACAAAATACTATTTTATTCTTTGTGTGTTGATGCAAAATTCCAGAAGACGAACCAATTAACCAAAGGGAGAATGAACTTTCCTTCTGTTCTCACAGTTTTAAAATGCCTCCCCTGTTACTGTCTGTTTATTACAATCAAGAAACACAAAGCAGTGTGTTTACTTCCTGTTTACCTACTTCCTGCTTCCTGCTACCCACTGTGCACTGCTGTCAGTTGCCCGGAGGTACTGGTCACTGCCGAGGCACGTGGGCCGGCGGCGAACTTTAGGGGATCTGTTCAACACAGGCACAGGCTTTGGGCAAGGTGGATCGCATGTCTCTTTCTCCCTCTTCTTCATGTTTGTGTAGAATGTCATGTTTAGCATGTGAAATCAAAGCATGACCAGCCACAGCATGGAGGTGAATGCAAGGAATGTGGTGGAGTGGTGAATGTAAGCCTGGTAAAAAATGACCCTGCCACAGTGAGAAGTAAGTGCCAAGAAAACAACACCATTATTTAAAATGAGTGCATGTCCACTGCATGAGAAAGAGGGCATTGACTTGTGAAGTAAGCTACTCCCTCATGCGTCGTGGTCTTAGGAGAAAACAAACGTTTTGCCAAGGTGGGAGATAAGTGGCCAACATAAACATACGTAGCAGTGAATGTAGCAATTCAGGTTACAATAATTTTGGATGTACTGTTAAATGCTTTACACTTTATTTTTTGACTTTCTATAACAAATGTCTCTTTACATTCACCAAATTGTCAGGCCATATTGCACTGTTTGGATGCTGTAATTATTTTGAGAGTAGTCAAAGGGGCACATGTATCTAACAGCCTTATGAAAATACTGTTTGACAATCAGGTGAAAACAAATGAATTAGTTGATGTTACACAAGATAATAAATCATAAATTATAAGTGATCAATGTATCTGAAATAGGCCTGGGATGGCGTTATGTTTGTAACACAGGTGATGGCGTTATGTTTGTAACACAGGTGATGGCATTATGTTTGTAACCCAGGTGATAGTGTTATGTTTAAAACACAGGGGATGGCGTTATGTTTGTAACACAGGGGAAGGCGTTATGTTTGTAACACAGGGGAAGGCGTTATGTTTGTAATACGGGATGGCTTTATGTTTGTAAAACAGGGAATGGCGTTATGTTTGTAACACAGGGGATGG
>JACXGM010003415.1:0-12070 GCA_016801145.1 Umbra pygmaea
CCCACACACCCCACACACACACACACACACACACACACACACACACACACACACACACACACACACACACACACACACACACACACACACACACACACACACTGTGCTCTCCCCTAAATCTGCTCTAAAAACTGAACCAAACCGCAGTCATCTGTAATTAACCCTGGCGTTATTCAATGTCACAGACTTAATAGTGATGGTGCCATAAGATTTATTAGACAAATAGAATCCCTATATGATGAGAACTTGAACAAATGAAAGGGCCATTTTACATTCCTCTCCATGTTCTATTTACATCCAGATGAATGGGAAATTGAGTGGGTTTACTGTGATTTCGCAGAGTCCATTCTTGAGTGAAGCCAGTTTTCTCATGGCACAGAGGCTTTAGTCTTAAATGTTAGTTAGCGTTAGCAGGATTTCCTTCTCTGGCTTTTAGTCCGTTTTGTAGAACTACTGAGCTTCCATTGACAGAAACCATTTAGAATAATGGGTTTTTCTAAATTGTGCCAACCATATCATAATCATTAACTTTCGTATACACTATATAGCCAAAATGTGGACACCTGACCATCACATCCAGATGAGCCTGTTGGACATAACATTCTAAATTCATTGGCATTAATATAGAGTTGGCCCGAGCCAACCAAAGTAAAAAAAACATTATCATAGATATTCAAAACTACATTCAACTATTTCATAATGATTCAGAACTCAATAACTGGGCTACAAGTGGCTATGAAACAGCATTTAAAGCAATCTGTTGTGGCCTGCTGGTCAAGTTGACCAGAACTGGCTAACCTCTGTAAAGCTTTACTGCAGGTTTTACAAGCCTGCCTGTTCCATTGGACTGATCAGCACTACACTTGCATGGAATTGAGATATTTTATAGGTTTAACTCTTCAATATAATGACACAGACAGAAATGTAGTATAATACCAGTGTGTGTGCGTGTGTGCGGTTGTTGGTATGTGCGTGAGCATGAGTCCATGCCAGGCTGAGTAGGTTAACAGGTGAGGTAAAGAATGACTTTGATTGTAGTTCAGAGGACTAAGCAATTATTTCCCAGTGTTGCAGTCACTTGCTTTATGTGAACGTGTGAGAGTCTGACACAGTGTTGGAAAGACTCTAGAAAGGGAGGCTGAGATATGAACTCAAATTTAGTTCTGCTGGATCAAGTCCATTCATCTTAGAATTTGCATGCGTCTTAGTATAAATATTACTAACAATACTATCTCTACGATGTTTACATCTGGGCATGATTCAAGGGGATATTTCTTGCCATGCAAAGCTTACCTCACGAGTAAACTAAGAGAAAACGATGCTAGCTAGAATATAAAAGTGTTTGTCAATTGTCCCCTTAAGAGAACCCTTTGAAGAACCTATTTTGGTTTCAGTTACAACCTATTTTTGTTCCATTTAAAACTCTTTCCACAGAAATACAGTACTAACTACAAGAAGTACATACCTACATACATACAGCGAAAAAGAAAACAACCCTTTTTCAGGACACTGTATTTTAAAGATAATTTATAACAAGCCCAATAACTTAACAGATCGTCATTGTAAAGGGTTTAAACAATGTTATCAATGCTTGTTCAATGACCTAAAATGTTTTATGAACGCGCACCGGTGAAACGGTCGTTAAGACACCAACAGCTTACAGACGGTAGGCAGTTAAGATCACTGTTATGAAAACTGAGGACACTAAAGAGACTTTTCTACTGACTCAGGGACCCTGCTAATCTGTGTGAACGTGCCTTAGGTGTGCCACAAGGAGGCATGAGGACTACAGATGTGGCCAGGGCAATAAACTGCAATGTCCGTACTGTGAGAAGCCTAAGACAGTGCTACATAAAAACAGGAAGGACAGCTAATTGTCCTTGCAGTGACAAACCACGTGTAACAACACCTGCACAGGATCAGTACATCCGAAATGCACACCTGCGGGACAGGTACAGGATGGAAACAACAACGCCTGAGCTACACCAGGAACGCACTATCCCTCAATCAGTGCTCAAACTGTCCACAATAGGGGACTGTACATCTGTTGTAAGACAGGTCCTCACAAGACATCATCGGCAACAAACCCAGTTTTGGGCACAAACCCACTTTCGGTGGACCAGAAAAGACTGGCAAAAAGTGCCCTTCACTGACGAGTTGAAGTTTTGTCTCACCAGAGGTGATGGTTACACAGAGGCTTGTACTCTGGAGCGGGATCGATTTGGAGGAGGAGGGTCTGTCATGGTCTGGGGCGGTGTGTCACAGGATCATTGCACTGAGCTTGTTGTCATTGCAGGCAATCTCAACACTGTGCGTTACATGGAAGACTGGTATGCTTCCTGCAGGCTCATCCTGACATGACCCTCCAGCATGACAATGCCACCAGCCACACTGCTCATTCTGTGCATGACAGAAATGCCAGTGTTCTGCCAGAGCCAGCAAGGAGCCCGGATCTCAATCCCATTGAGCACGTCTGAGAGCTTTTGGATTGTAGGGTGAGGGCTGGTGACGTTCCCCCAAAAATGTCCGGGAACTTGCAGGTGTCTTGGTGGAAAAGTGGGGTAACATCTCACAGCAAGAACTGTCAAATCTGATGTAGTCCATGAGGAGGAGATGCACTGAAGTACTTAATGAGGCTGGTGGCCACACCAGATACTGACTGTTACTTTTTATTTTGACCCCCTCTTTGTTCAGGGTCACATTATTAAATTTCCGTTGGTCACCTGTCTGTGGAACTAGTTCATTTTATCTCTCAGTTGTTTAATAATCTTCAAAATCTGCCGAGCGCACCCATTCCATTGAAATTACCATTACGGTCCTCTCTAAAAAAAATAAAGTGCGTGTTGTCAATCACTGTGTGTGTTGTTTTTAAGGTAACATTATTTTGTCTGCTATAATGCATCAGAAGCATGATGAATTATAGACGCTAAAATAAAATATGCTTCCCAATACGATAGCGTTATACGTTTCTGTAGCTATATGAAAAAATGAAAGATCAAGGTAATATCACAGTCATCATAAATGTCCAAGGGTTGTCATTTTAAATGAAGAACGCGTTGCAGACGCAAAACAGGCAGCCGGTATATTTCGCTCCTCATTACATACATCTCCCCACCTTTCAAAACGAAGCGCCAGGCTCTGGTTGCACGTGTAAACGCGCCTCGTGATTTAACAAATATAGGCTATATATACGTAAAAAATAAAACAACCCTTCTAAACCATTTAACTGATAGTATTAATCGGTCAAATGTTTTACTTTCGGTTAACGGTTAAACGGTCAATATGAGCATCCCTATCCTATGTTCATACTAATATTTTCACACGTTAAGTTTGTTAAAAAATGGGAGTAATGAGGACATTTCTTTTTTCCCGAGTTTGCACCGGCAATGCCTAAACCTAATAGTAACCCCAATAGTAACTTTTTCCCTAAACCTAACTCCTGAGCAATAAATAGCAATTGCCCTAATGGGGACTTTGGAAATGTCCCCACAAGGTCAAATTTCTCAGGTTTTTGTATACATGTGGGGACTTCAGGTACCCACAAGTACACATAAACAAGTACACACACATATATATTTTAAGTATGTTGTTTTCTGTACTCACTCCTTGTTACAACTCCCTCCAGCCTGATGATGTTTGGATGGTCAAACTGTCCCATGATGGAGGCTTCAGAGAGGAAGTCCCGCCTCTGTTTGTCACTATATCCCGCCTTGAGCGTTTTGATGGCCACACAGATCTCCTTCTTACTGGGCAGACGTAAACGTCCGCTGCACACCTCCCCAAACTCACCTAGGGAAAGACAACACAAAAAGAGTGTTGAAAACACACAGACGCACTGCCAGGAAGGACCTGACAAAACAAATTATCGTTGATGACTTTATGATAATAACATATATGATTTATATAACAGTTTATTGCGGTTTAATCAGACCAGATAGGAATGCTTTTATATCCAAACTTGACAGGTCAATACAAGCAGGCCTAGTTCTTGCTCTCATACTGAAATAACAATGACTAATGTAAGGTTGACTCATTGACTCTCAGTGTAGAAGTGCCCTGTCTACTTTCCATATCATGTAAACTACAATAACTCATGATCAGAACTGACCAATTTTTGTGAGGATGTCTGAAGTGTGGGCCAGCTGTAGGAACCACGTGAGGAGGCTCTCTGGTGGACAGGTTTCACAAGCAGGACACTGTGGTCAGACCACTTCAAAGTCAGGAGCAGAAGTCAACCATCCCTCGTCCTGACCACACTGGTGACAGCAAATTGGCCAAAGAGAGAGGGAGTGTGTGCACGCGTGTGTGTGTATGTGTGTAGGACAATGACGTCAACACACATAACCATGAGGACCTCGTCCATGCCCTGCACTTTAGGATCGTTTCCATGGCAGTGTAGGATCAAAGACACAGGGTCGGTACGAGTCAGAAACTCCCAAAAACGCACCCAGGAACAAATACACACACACGTGCAGAAGGTCAGTTGTGGTATGAGATTGGGCCTGAAAGAACTTGGCTGATTAATTCAAGGCTGTCTAAACACGGCTGGGCTGTGGACAGCTGGGAAATGACCAACACTAGGGTCAGTTTTACCAAATGCTGTCACCCTCCAACTAACTTTTTGATAAGTAGGGAAAGACCTGTGATTAATGAGAATAATCTCCTCTGCTTTCAGAGGCCTGGGTGTCTGCAGGTCATCTGAACGTGGGATGCATCTGCCTTGTGTTTTATAGCAGCCAACGTTGGCAAGAGAAGAGAGTCTTTATTCTGCAAAGGGACAGCTTGCCTCTAGAGGGAGTGTACAGTATTTTAATATTACTGGGCGTTTATGACTGTAAAAATAAACTGTAAGTGCAGGTAGAACAGAGGGATGTATGTTGACGGCTTTACAGCTAGAAGACACTAACATGCTGCTGTGTGTGTATTTAGGGCTGCTCTCACACTACCTTCCATGCCATGAATCACAACGCATAACTTGATGACTGCACTCTCACTGAAGACATCACAGAGAGAGGGAACAGGAGAACGAGTGAATAAAGCAAAGAATGAAAGGAGAGGATAGAAAAGGGAGAGGGCAGAAAAAGAAGAGAGGAAATGGAGACTGGGGAGGAAGAAACCGGAGAGAAGAAACTGTGGGGGGTATAAAATAATATCCCATCTGGAGGTCCGGTTCCGTTACCCGTCCCCGTCTGCTCCAGCAGTAACACCATTAAAATCAGTCAGGCAGTGCCCAATTTAAACACTACACTCCTACATTCCCCTTCACCTCCTTTTGTACATCTTCTGCCTCCCATTCTAAATACCCTTTCTCCATATCCGTCCATTTCTTCCTCTACTCCCTTCCTGACATCTCTGCATCCATCCTTCTACATTTCACTCCCTTCCTCCCTACCCCACGCGTTTCCGTAAAGGTGTACACAGAGGAAATCTTCGGAGGAGGAGTCAAACGAGTCTCATTTTCACCGCTACATTTAGAATAAGCAAACCTCAGACTCACACACTTCTGTTGGTGCCTCTGAATGCAAATGACAATGAATGAAGGTGTGTGTGTCAGAGATCCCTGTGAATGTTAATGTGTGAGAGTTGAACATGTCTGATGACTGTATCTGATTGTGTTGTTTTGTGTGTGTGGTGTGTTATTGTCTTGTCCGTAGTGTGTGTTGTGGTATTGTCTTGTGTGTGTAGTGTATTATTGTTTTGTGTGGTGTGTTATTGTCTTGTGTGGTGTGTTATTGTTTTGTGGTGTGTTATTGTCTTGTGTCGTACATTATTGTCTTGTGTGTCGTGTGTTATTGTTGTGTGTTTGGTATTTTATTGTCCTGTGGGTGGTTTGTTATTGTCGTGTGTGTGGTGATTTATTGTTGTGTTATTGTTGTGTGTTTGGTGTCTTATTGTCCTGTGGGTGGTGTGTTATTGTCGTGCGTGTGGTGTTTTATTGTAGTATGGGTGGTGTCTTATTGTCTTGTGTGTGGTGTGTTTTTGTCATGTTTGTGGTGTGTTATTGTTGTGTTTCGTGTGTTATTCTTGTGTGTTTAGTGTGTTATTGTCCCGTGGGTGGTGTGTTTTGTTGTGTTTGTGTGTTATTGTTGTGTTTGGTGTGTTATTGTTGTGTTTGGCATGTTAATGTTGTGTTTGGGGTGTTATTGTTGTGTGGGTGGTGTGTTATTGTCGTGTTTGTGGTGAGTTATTGTTGTGTTTGGTGTCTTATTGTTGTGTGTTTGGTGTGTTAGTGTCATGTGTGTGATGTTGTATTAATGTGTATGTGGTTCCTCACCTGCTCCCACCACCTTGTCGATTGCGATACAGGAAGCGTCAAGTTCCTTGGCAAACTCATGCACTGCCTGACTGGGATCTTCATACGTGTGAGGATCTATATAGGTCCTTATCCCAGGCAACCGCACTGAGAGGGAGAGAAGGAGACAGGGAGAGAGAGGGAGAGAGGGAGAGAGAGAGGGAGACGGAGATAGGGAGAGAGAGAGAGTGTAAGTAATAGTGTTGTGCTTGTACCAGGGTTTCCAACCTTTACATTTTGATAATGTCAACATGAATTTAGAGGACTCACAGATTCTGACCATCATAGAGACCCATCTCTGCTGTGACAGACAGACAGACAGACAGACAGACAGACAGACAGACAGACAGACAGACAGACAGACAGACAGACAGACAGACAGAGACACAGTAATCATAGACAGAGACAGACAGACAGACAGACAGACAGACAGTACTCACAGACAGACAGACAAACAGTACTCAAAGACAGACAGACAGTACTCACAGATGGACAGACAGAGACACAGGACTCAGACAGAGACAGACAAAACAGACAGTACTCACCCACAGACAAACAGACAGTACTTAAAGAATGACAGACAGACAGACAGAATCCAGTGACAAACACACAGAGAGACAGTACTCATAAACAGACAGACGGACAGTACTCACAGACAGACGGACAGTACTCACAGATAGACAGACAGTACTCACAGACAGACAGATGAACAGTACTCACAGACAGACAGATGAACAGTACTCACAGACAGACAGACAGATAGACAGTACTCACAGACAGACAGATGAACAGTACTCACAGATAGACAGATGAACAGTACTCACAGACAGACAGATAGACAGTACTCACAGACAGACAGATAGACAGTCCTCACAGACAGACAGAGAGACAGTACTCACAGACATACAGACAGACAGTACTCACAGACAGATAGATGAACAGTACTCACAGACAGACAGATGAACAGTACTCACAGACAGACAGATAGACATTACTCACAGACAGACAGAGGGACAGTACTCACAGACAGACAGATAGACAGTACTCACAGAGAGACAGATAGACAGTACTCACAGTGGCCATTCCCAAACTGCAGTCTCTTTTCATCAGGGTGTTTAGATTTGTTGTAGCCACAGAACCTGCCAATCAAAATGACAGAGATAAACATCCCACTTCAATCACTTCACGGGGCGTAGAAAATCAGGCATGTGTTCCTGTGTGTGCGTGCGTGCGCGTGTGTGTGTGTGTGCAGAGCAGCAGCAGGTAATCTTGGTGTACTAAGGTGCATTTCAATTTGCTCTTAGTCAGAACAGGATGTGTAGATCTAGCAGTGAGCATAGTGTCAGTGCACCCTAACACACACCCATACATGCGCACACTCTCCAACACACAAATGTTCCCTGTCGGCACTAAGTACATTACAATGTGTGATAGGATGCATCATATCTTTACAGCATTCTCAAACGGCCCTACACCTCTCTGACATCAGAGGTGGAACTCAAAGTAAACAGTGGCATATCAATGGACAACAGTGTTGTCAGGGTGGTTTGTGCCTGGCGATTGGTTCACCGACCTGCCAATCACCACGTAGAGCAAGACTGTGAGCAGGATTATGGCCACAGCTGCAGAGATGGCTATCAACACCACCTGGCTACTCTCACTGGAGATGGAGAACGCTGGGAGGGACACAGACGTAGGGAGACAGAGAGGGGACAAAATAGAGCTGTGACTTAGACTACACAGACAAAGCTTACATCTAACCAGAATGGAGTCACTGACATCCATCAATCCATGTTAAATTACATACAAAAGAAGGTATCGCCATGTTTCATGATTAAGGTGCACACTCTTAAAAAAAAGAATCCAAAGTAGGTTCTTCGCTTGTCATCGTAAGAGAACCCTTTTAAGGTTTCTAGATTATTCCTTTTTTGCTGACATGGAATCCTTCTGGGATTCATTAAGAATCCTCAGGTGAAAAGGTTCTAAAATATGTATGCACAAGTATGGTTCTGTATGTAACCAAAAAGGGTTCTCACTGGAACCAAAAAAGGGTACTTCTTGGAACCAAAGAAAAGGTTCCTCCATGCAGACAAATAAAGAACCCTTCTTGGATTATTGTTGTAAGTGTGCGGGAGCAGGTGGTCATTTACCATCAGGGCTGGTCTCAAACTCATAGCTCTTGCTACTAGCTCCGTAGCCTGCAGCCGTCCTGGCTCTGATCTGGAGCAAGTAGGAGGTGTCTGCCTTCAGACCGCTCAACGTCACGTTACAACCCTTAGAGCGAAGGATGGTGTAGCTGGTCTCCTGTTCCTGCTGCAGAGGCAGAGAGAGGAACACCGTAACAAAGGCAGAAAGTGAAATTACTAGTCTATTTAAGTTTCAGGTTCAAGTTTCAGGTTGTTACATATATGATACCCTGATGTAATCACATGTACAATGAAAATCTTGAGCCTTGGCTCCAAGCAATGCAGTGTAAAAAAGAAAAATAAAGAACAAAGAATGTACTGTGCTGCATATTAGTAAATCATATTAATGATCAATGCCATTCAGATGATACCAATACCAAATGGAGTATGTATACAGGTATCTACTAGTGTCTTTCTCCAGTAAGACTGCACACAAGGGGTCACCCATCTAGAGGTCTTGGGTCAGTATCAGAGGAGAGGAAAGCAGGTCTACTTCCTGTCTCTCGTTCAGTAGGACAGGTCTACTCCCTAGAGAGCTAAATGGGCCACAGTTACAGAAACACACACAACTCAAAACCCATCAGGAACAACTTATATTGGCTTTTCAACATATTTTAGAACCATCCTAATCCCGTCACCAGCAGAACTAGATTACTGGCCGGGTCTACTTCCAATATGGAGAACAATACATGAGGGAGGGTGTAAAGATCCACAGAGCTTTTGAGGGTTCCCTGCTGAGTTACGGCCTTACAGCTTCTGAATCAGCAAAAGGAAGTTGACCTGTCCTACTGTACCAGAGACAGGAAGTAGACCTGTCCTACTGAACTAGAGACAGGAAGTATACCTGTCCTACTAAACCAGAGACAGGAAGTAGACCTGTCCTACTGAACCAGAGACAGGAAGTAGACCTGCCCTACTGAACCAGAGACAGGAAGTAGACCTGTCATACTGAACTAGAGACAGGAAGTAGACCTGTCCTACTGAACCAGAGACAGGAAGTAGACCTGTCCTACTGAAGAAGAGACAGGAAGTAGACCTGTCCTACTGTTCGTGTAACCCTTGTGTATTTGTATTTATGTGTAACTATGTCTGTACTTGCACCTTTTTGCTTTATCTTGGCCAGGTCGCCGTTTTAAATGAGAAATTGTTCTCAACGTGCCCACCTGGTTAAATAAAGGTTAAATAAAATAAACAAAATAAAAAATAAATACTAGAGACAGGAAGTAGACCTGTCCTACTGAACCAGAGACAGAGAGTAGACCTGTCCTTCCGAACCAGAGACAGGAAGTTGACCTGTCCTACTGAACCAGAGATAGGAAGTAGACCTGTCCTACTGAACCAGATACAGGAAGTAGACCTGTCATACTGAACTAGAGACAGGAAGTTGACCTGTCCTACTGAACCAGAGACAGGAAGTAGACCTGTCCTACTGAAGAAGAGACAGGAAGTAGACCTGTCCTACTGTACTAGAGACAGGGAGTAGATCTGTCCTACTGAAGAAGAGACAGTAAGTAGACCTGTCCTACTGAACCATAGACAGGGAGTAGACCTGTCCTTCTGAACCAGAGACAGGAAGTTGACCTGTCCTACTGAAGAAAAGGCAGGAAGTAGACCTGTCCTACTGAACCAGAGACAGGAAGTAGACATGTCCATCTGAACCAGAGACAAGAAGTGGATCTGCCCTACTGAACCAGACACAGGAAGTAGACCTGTCCTACTGAACCAGAGACAGTGAGTAGACCTGTCCTAATGAACTAGATACAGGAGGTAAACCTGTCCTACTGAAGTAGATACAGGAAGTAGACCTGTCCTACTGAGGTAGATACAGGAAGTAGACATGTCCTACTGAACCAGAGACAGGAAGTAGACCTGTCCTACTGAACCAGAGACAGGAGGTAGACCTGTCCCACTGAACGAGACACAGGAAGTAGACCTGTCCTACTGAACCAGAGACAGGAAGTTGATCTGCCCTACTGATCCAAAGACAGGAAGTAGACCTGTCCTAATGAACAAGAGACATGCAATAGACATGTCCTTCTGAATCAGAGACAGGAAGTGGAGATGCATGCACCATTCTTTTTAGAGGAGAGCTAACACACACATCAACACACATACCAACACACTTTTGCACCTATTAATTAGTGATTCTTAACCCAACGCTGTAACAATGAATAAAAAGTGAGAATGGGTTTGTGGGTAGGGAGAATGGGATTGTGGGTAAGGGGATAAATGATAGAGCAACTTTATTATGTTTCATGTCTAGACAGTCTACCCACACTCATTAGTCTGCTAATGAATGCTGTACCAGTGCGTATGTGTGTACATTGAAATGGTCCATCACATTTAAGCATTACCAACTGAGATATGGTTACATTTGATTAATTAAACAAAATGTTTTTCTTCCTTCTTAATCAGAAGGAAATAAAGAATAAAAATCTAATATATGGAAAGGCAGAGCAGGCTCTACTGTAAGCAGGGGCAAATGGTTGATGAAGTTGATCCTAAACAAATATACACATTGAGAATCAGACTGACGTCGGAAGCCTCTGATATTTCTTGGCTGCTCTTGGTTCAGTTGCCCTCTAACAGATTATATCATAGTTTCCAATCTACATGTATATGTAATGGTGAGCTAAATCCTGTTCCCTGATTAGTGCCTGGTCTATTATTCGCACTGGGATGTCTAACCTTGTCCCCAGTCTACAGCACATGATGTCTGGGAATGAGATAAAATACACAGAGATCTTGAACAAAGCTCTCACACCTCATCATGTCCGCCTTTCTTGTAGGGAACTCACACAGTCGTACACAAATAAGAGGACTCGGCTGCCGAGTCTTAGCTAAACCAAACATCATGTCCAATCAGCTGATACCATCTCTCTATTTATGGACCCAATTACAGACTGACGAAGCGATACAGATCCGGTTGTACACACACCACTCATACGTGCAAACACACACACTCAAACACAACTCTAAGCAACAGTAATTAGGTTCAACCGGGATTTATGGTGCAAAAAGCCCCTAAAAGTACCGCCTGTGTGTCGGAGTGGAGAAACCAATACTCCTGGATGTCCCTCCATTGGTGCACCTGTGTGATACCGTTTCATTGTTCTCTGAATGAATCAGTTGTCATCAAGCTGCCAGATTATCACTATACTCACGTTATGGGATTCCCTAAAATCACACACAGGTGTACGTAGACTCCGGGAGCTGGCAGAGCAGGCATGTCTCCACGCTACATTCTGTGTGTGACAAGCCAAGCTGTGAGCGTTATTGTTTCGTCATGTTCAACTCTGGCTATCAAATGCAGCGTGGAGTCCAGACGTACGGCCTCGGCCCCGGAGAAGCCTTGTAATGCTGTGCGTGAGAGTGGTGGTAGGAATATAACTCATGTAATACTCATGTAAATAGAAAATGCATTTCAGAGGCATTCCTTCCCATCTGAACCTTAGCATAAATAAACAGTCAAATTAAAGCGGATCTGAATGTTTCTCTCTCCCCTTTCCAGATGAGTGAGATAAAAAACAAATGCTATTCTATTCCCACAAACCGTGTTTTCGTGAAGTCTACTGAAAAAGTCATTCTCCGT
>JACXGM010003415.1:12170-24367 GCA_016801145.1 Umbra pygmaea
GAGAGAGAGAGAGAGAGAGAGAGAGAGAGAGAGAGAGAGAGAGAGAGAGAGAGACATTCACTTCAACCCTTATCTAGCACACCTGATTCTAATAGTTAGCTTGTTGATAACCTGAATGAGGCTACATTATGTGCAGTTGGAGTGAAAACCTACAGGGTGGTAGCTCTCCAGGACCAGGGTTGGTGACGCCTGGAATAGAGAATGGAAAATTGTGTGGACTAGGTCAGAAAAGTTTGTCTTCCAACCTAGCTCCGTTACGCTTCAGGCCATCATCCTTTCCTATACATTTAGAACTTATTTGTATTGCAGACACTAGGCGGTCAGCATGGGCTACCTCTCTAAACACAGCTGTAATCCAATACAATTCTACAGCTTGGTTAAGTTAAGCAGCATGGCTATTCTACCTTGGCTGGCTGGGGCTGCGTATGCTGTTTGTTTCCGTAACTAACTTTACATAACAGCAACAACAGTAAACAGCCAAGTAGACTGAGCTGCCGGGAACTCTGCCAGGGCCCCTTGAGGCATCTTTGGACATCTTTAGGCAGGGCCGTGTTTGTGTTGAGTCTCTAAGTGAATCACTTTCCCTGTGGCCGGTAAGAGTCTGCTGATCAGATTGGGCCCCCACTGCTGTATATAGAGGTCCTCCGTCACCCTCGGCCAGGTCTGATTAAGGGGCCCCAGCCTGCCTGTCCCTGGTTGTCCCACATGTCTCTGTGTGTCTCAGCCCTGTCTGCTCCACTTGGAGAGGCCATATAGTCAGGCTCCAGTCATGCCTTCGGAAAACATAGCGTCCCCCTTAGACGGCGATGTCCAAGCGGATAAAAGGCAACAGCTCAGTGATTCACCTTATAGGAGAGTGATAGGTGATTTGCTGTTCATTCTTGTGATGGTTGAGGTGACGGCGTGGGGATGGTTACTGGGAGCCCAGACCTGTGTTTGCTCCAGAACAGAGGGACAGGTTTTGCCTGCTAATCAGTGGATTAGAGGCCACTAGGGCCTGAGATGTGAGCCTGCCTGGATCCTCAGATAGGATAGGTGAGCTCTGTCTTATATGCTTACACACATACATACACCGGAGCAGCCAGCACTACGCGGATCATGGGAAGCCCTGTTTCTCTAGTAACAATGAAACGTGTCACCATGGCTAATTTCGCTATCAAAAGTCACATGTACCCTGTCTCCTAGATGCCTCTGGCTCCATTGAACAACAGCCATTCGTTCCACACTTATTTCCTCAAAGAGACCCTGCAGACTCATTTACTGTTAGCAATAAAAATACACTTCATTAACACAGGCCAGGGGAGCAGGCAAGTTGGTGTGTCATGTTTGTGTGAATATATGTTTGTGTGGGTTTATTATGTGCACGTGTTTGTTTATTTGTTTGTGTGTCATGTTTATGTTTGTGTGTATTATGCACATTATTCGTATGTGTTTGTTTGTGTCTGTGACCATCTGTGTGGCTAACAACATGATAACACCATTTCATGTCAGTGTTTGACGTTTGTATCCAGACCAATGTCCTTGTAAAATGAAACAAAATGTGTAATGAAGTGAAGGAAGATTAGAATGGCGTACAGGGATGGTTGCAGAAGATACTGGAAAGATCAGAATGGCTTCTGTGGGGGTCCGTGTGGCATAATGGGCTAAGTTGCTGCCTTGCAGGACAGTCTACGTCATGACAGTCAGTGGTTTGAGCCTGGCTATGACTTCTCCGACTTTGCCCGTACCTCAAGCCTAAACTTAACCTCAATAACCTAGCACTAAACATTCCCCAAGTACTTTAATATGGAGGACTAAATGTGCCAAATTCAATAAATAAATAAAACAATAAATAAATAAATAAATAAATAAATAAATAAATATATATATATATATAAATAAATAATTAAATATTTCAATAAATCAATAAATTAATCAATAAATAAATAAAGCCCTACTCTCTTATTGTATTTTCATTTCCAATGTCTTATAGACACAATCCAAATTCAAATACAATTGCTATTGCTTTTGAACAATCAGTTCTCTAGCCATGTCACTTTGGCCATGTTAAAGACATTGATGATGTATTCATATATTTATTAGTAAGTACGTGTGAGTTGGACCATGTGTTCATTAAAAGGTGGGTTTACTAGTCTATAGATATATCAAAAAGTTAGTTTTTTTGCGGCAGCCCTGCTTGGCTGGATGATGACCGATGTGTATCGTGTCTGCGCTCAATGTGTCTTCCATTACGCCCAACTAAAATCTACCCAATCATGGATTGTATTTAAGTGCTTCTAACTATCTTGTCGAGTATTGTGGATGTTACTTGTCTGAGAACATGCTGTATTTCATGCCAGTTTCCTGGTTAGCTTATTTCTAATGTGTGTTACTATTCACGTGTGCGTTCGTGCTTTCTTAACTTCTATATCTGGGTTTCTGTTCGCCCTGTAACAATGTCCTCTGTATTGTGTTTTAGTCTGTTATTCCTGTCCAGGGTTTTGGTTTCTCCCTACTGTGTCCTTGTACGTCCTTATATGGGTTTTCCTGCGGTTAGTGTTTTGGTTGATCACAGCTGGATTCTGTTTGTCATTAGTGCATTATTTAATCCCTTCTGTTCATCCCTATGTTGTCGGTCATTATTTCTGACCTTGTGGTTCATGTTCTTTGTGTTAAGCTTCAAGTAGAGAATCACGTCGCAAGTGTCCTATTAGCCATTTGTGTGGGTTCTAGTTTTGTTGTTTTGTTCATTTGAGGAAATAAATATTATTCTAGTTTGGGAAAACGCTTCTTGTCTCCTGATATTCCGACACATCCTGACACGCCCTGCGCCTTGTCTTTGGTCTCCATTGCATTCTATATAATAGACTTCACATCTGCCTCTTGTCTCGGTCAGTGTTTTCCCAAAATAAATTAAGAGAACAGGTTGCTGCGGAGCTGGCCATGGCGCTGAATCCACCTGTTGTGGCTTTAAATCCATTTCAGGAGTTGTCAGTTTCGCTCCCTCAAAACTTGCGACAGCTTTGGCATTGTGCTGTGTGATGAAACTGCACATTTTAGAGTGGCCTTTTATTGTGGCCAACCTAAGGCACACCTGTGCAATAATCATGCTGTCTAATCAGCAGCTTGATATGCCACAACTGTGAGGTGGATAGATTATCTTGGCAAAGGAGAAGTCCTCCTTTAGATAAATAGACAGATTTGTGAACAATATTTGAGAAATAGGCCTTTTGCCTGCATAAAAAAAAAAAAAAAAATTATTTCGATCTTTACAAATGGGGCAAAAACAAAAGTGTTGCGTTTCTATTTTTGTTCAGTGTATTATGATTATGGTAAAATGATAATTCTGAATAATTAAGAAAAGGTTTTGTAGGATCGACTAAAATATAAACAACATAAAACATGTGGCTTAACCAGTGTATTTAAATGCACCACTACTGCCCCCAGCAAATAGTCTGGACAACATCTAAAATGTACCTTTATCAGTTAAGACAGACTGCCACGTTTGGCCTCCTTGCCAGTCCCACTAGACTGTGGAACGTTTTTTTTTCAGAGAAAATCTTCGCAATAAGACTCCCTCCCAAAATGCCTGTTCTCCACTCCCCCCTCCCTGATCCACTGCCAGTGTGAGTGGGAGACGCCAATTATGTTAGGGTCCAGTGAGGTGCCAAACGGTGATTCTTGTCTCTCCAGCCCAACCAGGGGCCCAGAAGCCAGAGAGGAGCCAGAAGACTACCCCAGAGACAGATTAGGACTCAGACTCACCAGACTGGGCTGAAATGGAGGGGTAGAATGAACCCGAATGGTGTCTCTACTGTCGATCACAGAGGTTCAGCCGAGAACTGTAATAAAGCAGTCAGAGTGTTTGGAAACCGACCTTCTCATAGTATTTGACCTCGTAGTCGAGAATGATTCCATTGGGTCTCTCAGGCTCCAGCCAGGACAGGGAGATACTGTTACGAGATGTACGCTCCTTCCTGATCACAGTCACTGGGGACGGGGCTGCAGACAGAGAACCATGAGACAGAATATTGACAATTAATGACGGGAACATGTAGGAGTTGACAGAAAGTGTATGCAGTTTGTTTTTGTATATAGACTATAGCCTGTAAATTGTTGATATTGAAGGGGTTTCTGTTGAACTACTTCAATCATTTAGGCCATCAAAGGAGGTCCATGCTAACCAGGTGGGGTCAACACAACCCCCTCTTTAATAATAGACAAACAAACCTCTCCTTACTTACAGAAATACAACCTCCTTCCTACTTCCCATACATACAACCCCCTCCCTACAGACATATAGTACAAGCCAATCCTTATATACAGACACAGCATCTGTACTTCAGACCAGATATTTACTGAGGAACAACAGAGATAGTAGGTACTATCCTTATTTTGTTCAAGCTAACAGAAGAGCCAATATTATCCACTATGTTGATTCTAACATAGGGGAATATTCCATCCCCAGTGTCCAGGCTAACTGAGGAGAGCAAACCATCCTCAGTGTCCAGGCTAACCCAGGAGAGCAAACCATCCTCAGTGTCCAGGCTAACTCAGGAGAGCAAACCATCCTCAGTTTCCAGGCTAACACAGGAGGACATAACATCCTCAGTGTCCAGGCTAACTCAGAAGAGCAAACCATCCTCAGTTTCCAGGCTAACCCAGGAGAGCAAACCATCCTCAGTGTCCAGGCTAACTCAGGAGAGCAAACCATCCTCAGTTTCCAGGCTAACCCAGGAGAGCAAACCATCCTCAGTGTCCAGGCTAACTCAGGAGGACATATCATCCTCAGTGTCCAGGCTAACTCAGGAGGACATATCATCCTCAGTGTCCAGGCTAACTCAGGAGGACATAACATCCTCAGTGTCGAGGCTAACTCAGGACATTTCATTTACGTGGTCTCAATCTGGCAATGTAATTCAACTTAGGACTCCCTACCTCCCTATCTTTTCCACTTTTACAGTTGTCTAATTGCTAGCTGAGGCTGAGAGGCAGAGAGGCTGAGAGGCCGGGCGGCCATGTGAAGACTGAGCTTTAATTTTATTAGACCGCAGGAAACAACATGTTTGTCTTTGATATGTTCGAGCGTCTCTTGATTTTGATTATCCAGGCTGTATTTTCTTGCTGTTGGTTATTTTCTCTTCCTTAATGAATCCATATGGAGCAGGTCTGTTTCCACTCTTCTCCCTCCTTGGCTCCCTCTATCCTTTTCTCATTCACTCTGTATCTAATATAGTTGTCATTTTACTAGGCTTGTAGTTTATGGGTGTAATGATATATCATGACTGGGCTAGGGCTGTTCTAAAGCTGGCAATCTTTCTCCTCCAAATTTCACCTTCTCCCCGTGAACAGCTCTGAGGACTTCCTGGGCTCAAAAGAGTCATCTCTCTCTCTCTCTCTCTCTCTCTCTCTCTCTCTCTCTCTCTCTCTCTCTCTCTCTCTCTCTCTCTCTCTCTCTCTCTCTCTCTCTCTCTCTCTCTCTCTGTAGGAAAGGAGAGAAACTGATAAACGAGGAAAGACGAGTAGAGGAGAATAGAGAAGCGGAGCGAGTAAGCGTCTCTTCAGGCTGTGTGTGATTCCGGCGTGTCAGTACCACCTCAGCCAAGATGATACCAAACAGTTTAAAACCAGAGCCCAGACTCTTAGCTCTACAGATCCTACTGTCATCAGAGCCGCATCCTGGTCTTACCGTTTGTGTGTGTGTGTGTGTGTGTGTGTGTGTCTGTGTGTGTGTGCATGTGTGCTTCTGCATGTGTGTGTATGTGAGAGAAGTGCTGAGCCTTGTCTGGCGACACCCTGTCAGAATATCCGGACGTTTCCGTCCTTTCTGAAAAGGCCAGTTAATCCAGCTTTTAACAGCTTTGGCAGGTTTAAACATAAGGGTATTGGTGTTAAGTGTGTGTGTTTGTGTGTGTGTGTGTGTGTGCGTGTGTGTGCGTGCGTGTGGACAGGACTGTACTCTGACAACCCTAATCCGTGTTAACATATTTTGATGTGAAGTGCAGCTGCAGAATAGGGGATACTGTGCAAATGCCTTTTTTGTGTGGGAGGACAAACTAAAGAAAACAGTAATTGCACATCCTCATACTGGGTTTCTCATTTCATCAGCTCTTCTTAGGGACCATCTCACTCTGACCAAGCTATTTCATACTGACCATGTTATCTCACACTGACCACTACAGTGTTAGGAGACCAGTGATTTAAACATGTAATGTGGAAACCCGACCAGCCCGTTGATGTGGAAGGACCGGGAAGCTAGTGAATAAAGTCCCGTGTGATGTAGTGAGCTCGATTGTTTACATGTTATCATACAGCATTGCTCCTTCTAGTCAAAGAGTGCAAGTGGCTCTGTTGATGATGACGAGCGTGTGTTTGAGTGCTCAGCTATTTACATCAACAGAGGAGGGATAAGCAAAAGAAAATCATTGTACTAACCAGGCAGGTCGTGTACTTCTAGCAGCCCAAGCAAACCCAATATGAGTCTGGCCAACCCCCGCCCGGGTCAATTGCATACACACTTGCACACGTCCAGCAAGGTCTCTGTCGGCAATGTTGGGCTCAGCTCAATGCTCCAGGAGGTGGCATCTCAGACTGCTGATATGTCCGAGCAAAATATCCTATTTTTTTTTATGTGATGGTGTCAAATGAAACACGGATTGGTTTGTTTTCTGAAAGCTCTGTGGATTTATCACATGATAAGGCTTCACATAATGACAACACATACAGCCCAAGAGAGACCAGTTATCTTCACATTATTACTGGATTATAACCCCCCCCCCCCCGCTACTCTAAACACATTCAGTAGTGGGAGACTTACTAAATACATGCAGACACGTAAAAAAACTGACAATAAATCTGTTTACTGCTCATTTCTCTGCTGTCATCTGAGTCCCTGTCACCCTCTGCTGAACACAGCTGGAATTTTACACACTTACTTGTGTGTGTGTGTGCGTGTTTACATAAATATGGGTTTCTATATGTAGTTTTATTGCATTGAGACCACATCAGGGATGTCTGTCTAGCAGAATGAGTGTAACCATCTAGATATTCAAGCATAGTTGACAGTAAGGTTTGGTCTCCTGACTCCTGTTCTAACGGAAAGCGTCTCTGATATCCTTCGTCATGGTTCCACGCATAGAGGCCTTTCCCTGTTCTAGCAGACAAACCACAGGGTACCACAAAGCACAATGCCCCAGTGGACACGGAGAGAATGTGACTCATATCGGAGAGGAACCCCAGCTCAATGAGAAACACATGTGGACCCTTGAGTGTAATAGGAGGGTTCGGTCCCGGAGGTGCAACTGGCAGGTAGTGCAGAGAACAGAGATACCCAGATGTGAGTGGATGGAATAGAGATAAAGAAAGTGAGAACCACAGCGATTAATGAAGCCAGAGAGAAGCAGAGGAATGCAGTAGAATATACTAGGCATCGTGCATGCATTCCTAAATTGGATGTTGGAATGTTGAGGTTTTCTTCCACAGCGCGAGAGAGAACGATTTGACTCCAGGACGATCGTTCACCCGGTCAACTTCTCTGTCTCGATATGTTGGGATGTTTGGAGAATGTTTATACAGGATCAATGTGAGCAGCCCATACCTTTGCAGTGACTGTTTGGTCTGTGTGTACGTTTTTTTTCTTGTGTGCATGCATTTGTGAGAGAGTTTTTATGAGCGGTTGATGTGAACCCGTTCTATTATAACGACTGTCTGTAAAAAGTGAAAAACAACAAAGTTTTAGACAGAGGGTACTTGTAAGGAGGGAGACATTTGATACTGGTGATAAACCACTGAGGCACACTGTCTGGGATCTCCTTGTAAATGTCCTGAGCTGATGGTTGGAATGCAGGCACGTTTATGTGTGCGTAGTGTGTGGTGGATGTAGTGTAAGTGTGTGCGTCTGTCCTCACCTGCTTGGTTGGTAGTGATGGTCACGGCAGCGTACTGCCTCATGCCTGGCGCTAATTTGGACACTCCATTCTGCGCCTCAATCTCAAACGTGTAGTTTGTGTGAGCTAGCAGGTCTCCCACGGTAACCGTGGTGTTCTGCAGGCCTGCAGCGCGCGGGAGGAACCGTACGTTGCTGCGACAAGCTTCACACGCCCTCTGGCCCGTCCGGCAGCGCTTACATAGCACCGTGAAGGTGACGTCCTTACGTCCTCCTGTGTCCTCCGGCCAGGACCAGTCCAGAATCACTGAGGTCTCGTTGATGACTGAGATCACGTTTCGAGGGGCAGAGGGAGGGCCTGCAGAGAAAGATATCATGTTCTTTTTTCCCTCAGGGCAGTAGACTAACTCAGGCCAAACCTACCAGCAACCAAACTTGTGTCCTAAAACATTGCAGCGACAAAAACGTGAACATTTGAAAAGGTTTTAACTATAAGAGACTGTTTGTTTAAAAAAAATATATATTTAATGGTTGACCCTCCTCTAAGCAAAAACTATTTTTGCATCCCCCTCCCCAAGCGTTTCAAAACCAACATATGACTCTGTCCATTAAGGGTGAATCCAACTTCTCTGTCCTACCCCTTACCCCTTCCCCTTAGTTTTGCACCAGATCATCCAAAAAATAGAGAGTCCAAAAAATATATTTTTGGCTTAAATAATTGACTGATTTGTTTTATGCTCTACACAGTCCTGTAGACATATATTTGCAACCATGTTCTTAATTCAAACGTTTTTTAAAAATCACTAGTTTCCTACGAAAACATTACATTGCTGATTTGAACAACAGTCCCACATTTCAATGACTAGCCTTGAATGGACACCATGCATGTCTAAAGTTTTAACTGAACTACATTAGCAGCAGATTTCATTTGGTATCTTGAAAGTTTGTGATCAACACTTGTTGCCTCTGGTGATGTATCAGCCAGCTAGCGACGATGTATGATAACGTAACTGTAACCAAGTGGTGTCTCATTTCATAGGGGTATGTTTTCATCCCTATTCCTTACCACTCGGTATCGAGGGACAAGGGCTAGGGGTAAGACGAAGGGGTAGGGGAAGGGGTAAGACAGAGAAATGGGATTTACCCTAAAAACAATATGAAAAGGTAGATAGAGCGCCATAGTCTCTGGAAGATTTTTTGCTCGGGGGGGTCGATATTCGCTGTGCCTACTGATGTTGGGGGGTATCAAACAGACGAACCATGATATACTTACATTATATTACGTACTTTTTTGGTAAATATTAAATATTTATTATTATGATCAATAGAACATAATATGACAAATATAGATAGATGTCACAGGTTTCCACTTTTTTTCTATGTATCTTGTTACATTTTGCCCATTGTGGTGTGTTATTTTCTCATTATTAAACACTGTACATTTTCACCGCAACTCCTTTGCATCTGTCTTGTTTCCTCCTGGATCACACACAAGACTATTACAATAGAGAGTTTTTAGGCTTTATAATTACGAGTATCAGGTGGGATCAAACAGTTGGCAGAATGACCAGGTACAACATTTTTGTTCATATTATTTGCCTTCCTGAAGTTGTTCTATAATCGTACAATTAATATTCTATAATAATACAACTACATGTGTTTTATGGTAGCCATGAAAAACATCACTGTTATTGGGAAGTATTTTCTGTCCAAAAATGGGTATACCTACTAGCGGACAAGTGCTTTGAAATGGCAATCTTCTGAATCATAGACAAGTGATTTACCCACTACACCATCACTACTATGAGATGTTCACTCAACTTTAAACATTCAAACTTGTATTTTAGTTTTAACTTCAAATGTACTTATGTAAACGATAGGGAAATGCTGTATGTTCAGCAAGTCAATATGTAATTCCAAATGGCTGACAGATATTGCAATGGCATGGATTATAAAATGACACAACCCTCCCCAGGGCAACACTAAAATAAAATGCATGACCCTCCACATTTCCCTTCATATCTCCTCGTGTTAAATTCTGTTCACTCCCTAACCATGTGAATGTCAGCACAACTAGACTTCTTTTGATGTTTTGGCATCTTATCTTTATGTCCCCAACCATGTTTCCTCCCGATCCTTATGACATTGTTTGTCATAACCTGACAAATATAATGGGAACATTTACAGAAGAATTGGTGGCTCGCTGTGCTCAAACTCACTGCCTGACAGTTTGACATGTTTTACTGTAAACAGATTCTCTAGCTATTTACTCTGGGAAATAGCTAGAATTACAGAGGATGGTCTCAGATACTGTAGACTGACAATACAAAGAATGAGTGGTTTGTTGATTCTTTGCGTTTCTTTGTTTATCTGAGATAATGAATTCAGTAAAGTACAGGGTGTTTTAGACCCTCCTTGTACTCTACGGTGGCCTTCTGAGTTTCTATAATGCAGGACAAATCAGATCTGGGTTTTACAACAGTCTCTAACCTTAGTCTATGACAAAGTCTAGATACCAGATGTGATATGAAGAGTGAATGGACATTAGATCAAATAGGCATACATGTGTAAATCTATATCCCTCGTCATCTCTGCCCTAATTCTCTGACTTCTGATTATTACCGTAGTCCATACATGGTTTCAAAATCTCTAGGATTTCAGACACAAGCAACTAAAGGTGAGCTCTCGTTTTCCTGAGCCCTGATCAGGGACTCCAGACATGGCTGCTGCTGCTGGTCTAATATCAAGGCAGTCATCATGGCTGCCAGGGCAGTGACAGATTGGTACTGTAGTTTAAAGAATACTTGGCAACAGCCATGTTGTCTGGCTGCAGAAAAACACCTTGCAGCAGCCAAACCCTACAATATATCCACAGATGTTATTTTCTTCTCCGTAACAATTCTGGATCTGAACCCACCGCAAAGGAATGATCTATGTATTAAACGGACGATATAATTGGTCACAGAAACCGATGGGTTGTTCTGGAGCCAGAACCCACAAAGGTAAAGCCGGGTATCTGTCAAAACACTTTGTGAAAGCTGCTGTTGTAAATAGGCTTTTATTAAATAATTGATTGATTGATTGTTTGATTAAAATAATAGTTTGAAAATAGCTTATTCTGATTCTTTAGATATTTATCTAATTGATGAGTTTATTATTTTAAACAAAAGTCCTCTCCGGAATTCCTTATAGGATGTAAATGGAAAAACTCTCAGACTGAAATATGTCAAACAATCGGCCATCTGCTTCTGTGACCAATCATGATAAAGCTAAGGATGAGATGGAGACAAACTGAGACCAAGAGGGATGATTAGCGAGAGAAATTGATGATTAGAGAGAGAAATGGATGATGACAGAGAGATGTTGTAATCAAAAACACTGGGGCTGAACTAGTTTAAAGAAAGTGTTCAAAGAAACAGAGCACTTTCATACACTCAAAAAAATGATATGTTGGACTAACGTAACTGTGTTATGTTAACAGAATGCACATAACTGGGTTATGTTGCATTTAAGTAACATTATCATTTCGGTAACACCGTAATGAATAATATTACTTAAATGTAACATAACCCAGTTATGTGCATTCTGTTAACATAACACAGTTACGTTAGTCCAACATATCATTTTTTTGATTGATGGGGGAACTTGTCTATACATACAGAAATTTATTAAATATGCAGAATACAGACACATAAACACATGGACAAACACACACAGACTTACGAGTGCAGGCCATCGATGGCGGATCTCCTTCAGCACGGAAGTAGTTTTTCTCGCAGCCACAGTGAAGCGCTCCTTCATGGTGGGTGAAGCTGTGAGGTGGGCACTTGGAACACTGGCTGTTCCCCAGTTGAGACTTATAGAACCCTGTTCTGCATGCTGTGGGGGGGGAAGACGAGAGACAGAGATACGGAGCGACAGAGAGGAGGAGAGACAGAGAGAAGGAGCGACAGAGAGGAGGAGAGACAAAGAGAAGGAGCAACAGAGAGGAGGAGAGACAAAGAGAAGGAGCGACAGAGAGGAGGAGAGAAAGAGAGAAGGAGCGACAGAGAAAAGGAGAGCAAGGAAAGATGTGAGAGGGACAGTAGGAGATTGATGTGAGTAAACAGGCTGCACTGCAATATGTACAGTAACATTGTGTACAGTAATAATGTGTACAGTAACAATGTGTACAGTAATAATGTGCATGGTAACAATATGTACAGTAACAATGTGTACAGTAATAATGTGCATGGTAACAATGTGCATGGTAACAATATGTACAGTAACAATGTGTACAGTAATAATGTGCATGGTAACAATGTGCATGGTAACAATATGTAGAGTAACAATA
>JACXGM010003415.1:24467-42237 GCA_016801145.1 Umbra pygmaea
TGTGTACAGTAATAATGTGCATGGTAACAATATGTACAGTAACAATGTGTACAGTTACAGTAGGTACAGTAACAATATGTACAGTAACGATTACACAAACACACACTGCGTGTTTTCATCAGCTGATCGTCACCTAGACCGCGGCAACATGTTGCAAATGATCTGTCAGATTCTGAGGTTGAACATGTGAAAACGTTCTTTCACGTGCTACTCATTAATGCTCTGCAAGATAGTAACTCTCGAACAACCTGTTGTTTTAACCAGTAGCCTACATCTCTGGGATCTATATCTGGGAAGTTTTTAACCTGTTGTTTTAACCAGTAGCCTACATCTCTGGGATCTATATCTGGGAGGTTTTTACCTGTTGTTTTAACCAGTAGCCTACATTTCTGGGATCTATATCTGGGAAGTTTTGAGCATGTTTTTAAAGTGGATTCAGTTCCAACGTGTGTTTTGTTTACATAAACGGGCAAGTCGCGTGGCTTATTTTCTTGGTCTGCAGTTGTGACTTTCCATCCAAAATGAGGATACTCTCATTCAGTGCAGCTGGTAAAATCACACTGTATTTTGTAAATAATTACATTTAACATAAACATTAAAATACCGGTATACAAGGTATAGTAAAAATCCAAACCGGTACATAAAATAATACCGGTATATAATTATTTAAGGTGTTCCGCCCAGCCCTAATCTATACCAACAGTAATATGAGAGAAGAATGAAAAATGAAAACAGAGCAGAACATCTCAGTCCCAGGATGATGTAAACGCAGCTGCTCCTCATTACATTGGGAGAGTCAACAAAACAAATGTATTTGTGTGTGTGCGTGCGTGCGTGTGCGCGTGTGTGTGTGTGCGGGTGTGCGTGCGTGTGCGTGTGTGTGTGCATGTGTGCGTGCGTCATCTCAGTAATAGCTTCTTCTGGACATAACACAGAACGCAGAACGTACAAACAGAACACAAATCACAAACACGGAACACTGTAAAATCCTCGGTCAGCATTCTAGAACTCTAACTGAGGACACTACTGGATCACAGCCTCAGTGGAACCTGCCGGCAGCACCAATGATTATCAGTTACAGCTTATCAAGGTCCCATGACACACTTCTATTCACAACACTGAACTATGAATGGGCCCACTGTCTGTGCAGTCGGCAAAGGCCTTGTGCGTGAGTGTTATTGAGTGTGCGTGTGTCTTATTGAGTGTTCCTGTGTTATTGAGAATCAGTGTGATGTGGTTTAGATTACTATGAGGTCCCAGGGGGCAACTGCAATGACATTGAGAGACAGCCTGACTAATACTACCTGCTCTGATCAGTGGCCGCTACAGCATATCAAAGTCAACAACAGCCAATCAGCTGACAGTGTTAATAGGTGGTGTACCCAGTCAGCAGCGTTGTCAGGCAGATGCTGGATCTAATCTGTAGCATGTTTACTATAGCCCGGGTACTAAAGCATCCTTATCAAACCAGGCTTAGAATTCCATGGAGTGAGAACAGAACCACTTTCTTATTTCAGAGAGCAGCTTCCAAAAACTGTAGATTTTATTTAAAAAATCTAAAAAGGAAGTGCATATTTTGTTGTTGGAACAGGAATTTCGATGAGGGCATAACACGAGTTGTGCTTCCACACTGTTTGTCAACGTGCATGCGCTGGTTCGTACTTAAAATAATTCATGCATTTTAGGCTGTGCTATGTATTTGTTACAAAAAAATGCATCGTTTTTACATTTTAAAATATCAAGGGACGCAGTTTTTACAGAATATGCATGCTGGTGAGCAGGAAAGAGAAATGAGTTCCATTGTTATGGCTCAGATTCTACAAACAGTTCCATACAGAAGCAAAAGTCTGATAGCAACTGGAAATCTGAATGTAGATTCTATAGAGAGCTACAGCAGGTTACAGCTAGCTTCTTTTAACAGCCTTTCAATAACTTAATAATAACTCTTCAGATTTACAGCATGGTGTTCTGCACTAAAGGGCCTTTTCATAGAAAACTACCTGTCTGGCTTTACGAGCTGGCAGGGGTGTAGCTTATTAATTTTCACACTGTAATTTACTATTGTCAAGCTACATTTAGAGTCCCCCAACTGTTGACCAGTTAACTGAAGGATCAGTACAGACCATTCTGTGGAGTCCACTGTGTTATCTGATGTGAAACAACGTCGACTCTAAACCCTGCATTGTCCCTTCAAAAGTATTGTGAAGACTGTGAGAGACATTTGACTATATATGATGATAAACTCAGATCCCTCTCTGGGGAAAATAAGTCCTTGTGTAGCCTGATTCTGAGCATGTGTTATGTTTTAGACATGAACCAGAGGGTGGCCACAGGCCCAAACTTCCTGTCATCATCCCCGACATCACAGCCTCCCAGACCCCTTCGTATCCACTGGAGCCGTGGCCAAGTCATCCAGGTGTTGGTAGATGGACACTGAGTGTGTGTGTGTGTGTTGGAAAAATAATTTGCCTTAAAATGCACGTGATCTCTATTGAGAAGCAAACCTCCTCAAATGACTGTGTGAAAGCTCACCTATGTTATTGATTACACATGTGCAGTATGTGTGTGTGTGTGTTTTAGATAGTACACGTGTACTTGAACTTCAGACTTCCCACCAAAACACCTCTTCAACTCAGAGATGTGGGACACTTGTCTCATATCCGCTTGGCTCCGTTTATTAACAGCGCTTCTATACATCACTCGGATGACATAGGAGACAGAGAACCAAAAGTAGGATGGAGAGAGAGAGAGAGAGAGAGAGAGAGAGAGAGAGAGAGAAGGAGTGGATGTGTGGGGAAAGAGGGTAAATATAGGAAGGAAGACTAAGACTGATACTGTAGTTCTTTCAGTATAAACTTTAACGATGCAATGCCGCCAATGTGACCAGGCGCTATACTACTACATATATGCATGATTTTTTTCTTATATGTGAAATAACCCACGTTTTTGGTGTTTGCAATAAGTATTTGTCATATAAGTATTTTTTGTTTTCTTTTAACAACATGTAGCGGTATATTTATTCCATAGTCGACCTACTTAATTATTTGGATTTCCTAATTCTCATTTGGAAACATCAGCAATATGAATTCTAGCAGAAAGACTTCCTGGATTGGTTCCTTCCATATGCAAATCCTATATCAAAAAGTGAAAAAGATTCCTATAAGCAGGGCCATGGGAAGAGTTTTTACGTTGGGGGTGCTGAACTGGAAGGTGCATTTGTGTATGCCTAGGGGCGTACTCCCGTGCATTCGTCTCCACTTGTGCACGCTCGTGACGCACATCTTGTCATCATAGTTACCTTGCATTACTGTGCACATCGAGAACATTGTGTCAGCAAGAACATTTGGCCAACTTATGCATGCAGGTTTTTAGGTGCTGGCTCCAGATAGCCTGGGAGAAGGGTCTGGTGTTAACCAGGCTATGCTCCAGGGTCTGGAGAAAACAACTGTTTACCTATTTGGAAATTACCAGACTTGGTGACAGAAGTACATTTTCATTAGTATTGCTCATTGGGATTGGAATAAAACCATTGTAAAATGAGAGCTTCGTTCATGTCATGCTTCAGGAATCATAGCTGATTAGATCAGGAATCATAGCTGATTAGATCAGGAATCATAGCTGATTAGATCAGGAATCATAGCTGATTAGATCAGGAATCATAGCTGATTAGATCAGGAATCATAGCTGATTAGATCAGGAATCATAGCTGATTAGATCAGGAATTATAGCTGAATAGATCAGGAATCATAGCTGATTAGATCAGGAATCATAGCTGATTAGATCAGGAATCATAGCTGATTAGATCAGGAATCATAGCTGATTAGATCAGGAATCATAGCTGATTAGATCAGGAATCATAGCTGATTAGATCAGGAATCATAGCTGATTAGATCAGGAATTATAGCTGATTAGATCAGGAATCATAGCTGATTAGATCAGGAATTATAGCTGATTAGATCAGGAATCATAGCTGATTAGATCAGGAATCATAGCTGATTAGATCAGGAATCATAGCTGATTAGATCAGGAATCATAGCTGATTAGATCAGGAATCATAGCTGATTAACGATATTTTAATGTCGGCTATAGCGACTGCTTAATAATCACGATGAATAGCCTACTTCAACTTGCAACCCCGTTCCAGACAGCAGACAAAAACACCCAAATAGCCAGAGGAGCCCAAACGTTTTTAAAGAAAATGAAATATAAATGTCAGTTAAAATTTTTTATATGTTTCTAAAAATGAACAATAAAACCTCTACATGTACACAGCTATGAGACTTCCGTTGACTATGATCCTTGACGTTATTTTATTAATTATTATTTATTCAGTATCGCTAATAATCTCAAAATGTTAAGAATAGAATTTTCATGTAAACAACAACAGGATTATTATTTAAAATGTTTTACTATGTTTATTAGTATTTGCATCTTGCAGTGCTGTGATGTCTGCCCTCTCCAACAGGGGGTGCTGCAACACCCTTAGCACCCCTAATTCCCACGGCCCTACCAATAAGATAACTTCTAAAACCATGTTCATCTGAGTCCTATAGGATCACATTATGATAGATTTATAAAAATATAATAATTGAAAGTGTTTCAGTCACCCTGATATTAGGTTATTTCAGTGATGTGCAAACAGCTGCACATCTAATTATTCTGTCAGGTTGTTATCCGATTTGAAATAGGTGTTGAATTAATAAAACATTGTCCATGTTAGTTATCTATAACATAGTAATACAAAAATGTGCTTTGGCTACCCCAGTAAGCAACCCACTCTCTTCCCTGTTTCTCTTCTCTGTTTCTCGTGCACAGAAAATAGCACAAGCTCAATTACCTTAAGAACAGCGCTAAAACAACATAATGAGCTTAGGTTCTGAATTTCCTTATTGCACTGTTGTTCAAGGTAGGTCGGACATAGAAATCCATATGGCATATGGACACATGTTAACTAAAGCAACTGACCAAATACGAGAGATTTACTTATGAGTTTCAGAGATTACTCTGAGTAGCATGTTAAGGATTGGGCTAAGTAAAAGGGGATTTTACCTTAATAATATCAGTGGTAATTATGTTGTTTACTAAAGATTATCTACATTGGCAAAATTATTTTTATTGCACAGACAGTAACCTACCACAATCCAACCATAGACTTGCTATGTGCATCATAGAAAGACCTACAGTATGTCATTTGTGGTGCGCGCACCCTCGCGCGACGACACGACTGAGAGTCGCCCATGATGCATGGATTCTCGGTGAACTCATTACTGCTTGCAGACATCCCAACCTGCAAAACTCATATCCCGACAGTGAGGCTTCACGTCAGGCCAAGACGACCCTCAGGCCACCGGGCCATGTCCCTGTGCTCCCTATGGCCAGTCCGCCACTGAATGTGTGGAATGTTCTCGCATGAACCTGCAACGTAACGTGAAGGTGCACCATCATAGAAGGACTAATATAGCCTAATAAATAGCCAAAATAAAACGTGCAGCTGTAATGTAAAACACGAAATATGTTGGCATATAACGTAATTCATGTTTTCAAAATTGTTTCCTGAGAACGTTTTGGGATAATTTCTTAGATGTACGGTTGAGTCAACTCCTGCTTTGAATTAAATGGTGCAATAATCCATCGTAAAGGAAATGTCTGTAAAATAATAAAAAAAGGTACTAGCAACAAATTACCAGTACTTTTTATTGTTTCTATTCACAGATATTTTTTACATATGCAGGGACATCGGCCTGGAGCAACTTAAGGTAAAGTGCCTTGCTCAAGAACAAAACGTCATTTGGCACAGTTGGGAATTAAACCAACAACCTTCCAACTACAAGTCTCTCTAACCACAGAGTAATATGTCTTAATACTGCTGTTCTAGCAACCACAGCTGACAGTTTGTTAACCTAAAAACCTTAATTTATTTTTTACACTGTAGCTGAGACTTATAAGCACAATTTCCGGGACAATTGGCTGCTTCACAAGATTTACAATAAATGTTTTTGCACTTGCAATAGCCGATCAGTGCTACTCATTCTTGCATAGCTACCGGTATATAACACTAAACTGTACACCTACAGTAATAACCTAATATTAGGCAATGAACATTAGCAGGTAAATGTGAACTTCCCCAAATAGACAACGTTAAACTCCCCTCACATCTATAGTGCGTGTATAATAATGTCTGTATTCATTGCGCACATCGTAATAAACATTCCTGAGTATAAATGGTGACCACATAAAACATTATCAAAGTCTTTTCGAAGAAAAGGAGAGCTAATCCAGAAGAGAAACTGAGCAGTCAGACTAAGAGTCTTTTGAGGACAACATCCATTCAGCTAGCCTGTTAGCACTAATTACATCACTATCTCTGCTGCTCCCTGGATCAATGTATGATGGAATACCTGGGCCCCTGGGAAAGGTTAAGCACACAAAGACACACAAACTCACAAACACACTGCCTACATTCTGGTTCCAGTATGCTATTGCCAGCAATACATCAGAGGGGCTGTAAAGCTGCACTTTTCTGCTGTGCATACCAAATAAAATTCAATTAATTAAAAGAAAGCACAAATAAAGTCCCGAGTTGTAAAAAGTAAGGAGTAAATTTCACACGTTTTGGGAAGTTCCTAGTTAAGACCAAAATGACCAAGTAAAGAAAGTTCATAACTAACTGATCTATGAAATGGATAGAAATATTAAAACATGATTATTATGGAAACTAGTCAGTTATAAACTCCCATTACCTGTTAATTTTGGTGTTATTTAGGATCTTCCCAAAACAGGTGAACTCAGCAGAGTACTTTTACTTTGTACTTTTTACTACCCTGGGCCCAGCTTTCTCTGGGGTACAAACATACACAATCCTAAACATTTTAGTTTTTCTACCGTCACACAAGCTGTACACACACAAACACACAGAAAGGAATTTAATAAACTAAAGAAACCAAACAAATGATTTCCTTCTTCTTGGACCGCCTTCCTACTTTCAATTGACAAGGTCATAGCAATATTTATCATATTTCCCGTCCCACACGATGGTATTTTCTTCAGTACACACAGACTGAAGGATGTTCCCAGAGGAGTGTCACTGTTCAGAGATGGCCTGTCTTTTAGTGTGGTAGCTATATTAGCATGGTAAAGTGTATTCAACATGGGGGAAGGTTTCCTCCACCGTACATCAGTTCCCTGCCTGATACAATGATGCTACAGTAGACCCTGAAACCTCCCCTCTTCTCTCTAATCCGCCTCTCCTCCTTCTCTCCTCCGCTCACATCAGGGTCTTTATTATTCAAATAAGCTCTGGATCAGATCGCTTAATTAGTCTGTGGAGTGCCAAGCTCACACACACACACACACACACACACACACACACACACACACACACACACACACACACACACACACACACACACACACACACACACATGCACACAGGCATACACTCACACACACTTCCACTGTGCAGCAGTGCATTTGAAGAGGCCCTTTGAAAGTGGTATAGGATGAATAGAGATGGATTGAGGACCACTCCAGTGCCATTACCCTGCAGTTAACAACACAAACAGCAATCTGCCACAACACCGCTCACACAAAACAGCCCCTCTTTTTAAGTCTAACACACCCTGTCTCACTGCAATGCCTGTCTCGCTGTACACCCTAGTCTCTATACACCGTCTCCCTGTAAACCATGTCTCTCTTTACACCTTGTCTCTCTGCAAACCATGTCTCTCTGTAAACCTGTCTCTCTGTAAACCTTGTCTCTCTGTAAACCTTGTCTCTCTGTCCACCCTGTCTCTCTGTAAACCTGTCTCTCTGTAAACCTGTCTCTCTGTAAACCTTGTCTCTCTGTCCACCCTGTCTCTCTGTAAACCTGTCTCTCTGTAAACCTTGTCTCTCTGTAAACCTTGTCTCTCTGCAGATAACACATACACTAGCTAAATGTCTAATCAAACACATTGATAAGCACTTGATCAGAACGTGCTTTTCTAAATTGATCAAGTGCCAAACCCTCTAGACTCTAAGCAATCAACATTGAAAAGACATTGAATAGACATTGAAAAGGTGTCTTTGTAGTTGAAAAGACTTCAAACAGATGTTGAAAATATGTCTTTGTGGCAATGGCATAGTGAAACTGAGTTTGTCCGTAACAAGTTTAATAATGATATCTATATTAAATCACTAACCCATAAATAAATAATATGATTTGACATTTAATAAAATAAGTAATAATAGTTAAATAATAACTAAGAATAATTTTCTCACAGTCTGATGTGTTTTCCCCTTCAGGTGTTGTTAATATTAGTATACTGTCACCGCTGCTTGATTCATTCTCAGTGGAAATGCTGAGTGTGATGAGAGAAAAATCATACTCTAATACCGCTGAGAAGAGAATTTACTGAAGAGAGAAATGTAATGACTAATTGACAGGACTTTGGCTAGGTTTCATTCAGCTGCAACGTGCCTTCCATTTATTAAGAGGAAACAAAGGGACACCTGACATCACTCACATATGCTGACCATCATGACGATGATGGCTGACTCCAGTTTTCCTTCGAGGCCGATCTGATTAAACAGATGATGTCCAGACAGGCTATGCTTAATTTAAGAAATGTTCTGCACAGAGAAAAAAGAACCAGCGAACTCATACACGCATAGTCTCATGCTCACCTCAAAGCCATTGGCAGCACGTGTAGGATAAATCTAAATTACACAAGTCAGTTATTAACTAACAAAGCATTAGTGGCAATACTGGAAAGAGATTAAATCTACTATCATTATAAAAACATCAACAAAAGTGCTTTATCTTAACCTGTAAAAACACCAATTTAATCAGCCTGGTCTACTAGCATGTGGTCTAACCCTCGGCAGCCAAAGAAGTTAAGTAAGAGGTCCAATCAAAATACCTCTCATGGTCGTCTTTCTTCTTACAGAACAGAAAGATATCAATTCTGAGACATGACATTTTGTGTTGTCCTATTTAGGTATATTCTACCCTTTCATATAAGTTCAAAGACTTCTTTCAAAAACAAGTTAACCCCATGAAAAGTCAACATAGAGATTGGTGTGTTACATTTTTTAAATTACATTTAATTCAGTGTCACGTCGATTCAGCCTTGTGAAATATGTGAAAGTCTAAAATCACTATATTTTTTTATTGTCTTGTTTTTTTTACCCCATTTTTTCTTCCCTACTAATTGGTCATGTCCAATTCATCCTGACCGTACAATGTCACTAACTCCTCAACAGGTGCTTGATGGTCGAGGGCGCTCACATGCTTCCTCCAAGCATGTGTCGCCAGGCCGTTCAATTCTTATCACACTTCTCGTTCAACACAGACGCATTTAGTCAGTAGATGTGAGGAAGATTTACACATTCGACAACTAATTGTATACTTCTGGGAATTCACAGGTGTCTGATCTGCAATGACTTGCACAAGTCCGACCTTTCAACTCCCTGAGCCAGGGAAGCACTGTAACAAGTTGCAAAGCCCTGTGCCTGAGTTATGCAGTGGCACCCCCAGGAAATGGAGATTGAAAAGTGGATTGTATCAGGGTGGCCATGGCCCACCCCTCACCCCTGGCCACCCTTTGGGAGTGCCACTGGAGCTTCGGGTATAGTCTGACATGCTGTGAACAGACTCAAACCCCTTGCAGCGTCTTAGCCCACTTAGACCACTATTGAGTCATTTTGAAACGCGACGTAAAGCTCCGTACTGCTCCTCTCTTTCACAGACTCGTCGAGTACAGTCCGGGTTGTATCCACAAGCGATCCGAGCATTTGTAGCATTTGTGAATGACAGCAGGAGAGAGAGAATCTGCACTATACAACCCATATAGAGAGAAAAACAATTGTAGACTATGGCTCAAACATGTACAGAAAATATTAATGAAACGATCGGTAAAACAACAATAACAGGCAATTTTATGTCTGACTGTTTGCAAAGAGAAGTATTTCAGTTTAATAGGGGAGTCGAATTTCGCTGGTGGGAAAGCTACTTCCTCATTCAGAGACTCGCTTATAAAGCTATATAAACCATTCCTTGATATTTTTTAAATACGAAAAAGTGATTCATAAAAGATAAAGTTTCCCTAAACACAAGTCAGTTATTAACTAACAAAGCATTAGTGGCAATACTGGAAAGAGATTAAATCTACTATCATTATAAAAACATCAACAAAAGTGCTTTATCTTAACCTGTAAAAACACCAATTTAATCAGCCTGGTCTACTAGCATGTGGTCTAACCCTCGGCAGCCAAAGAAGTTAAGTAAGAGGTCCAATCAAAATACCTCTCATGGTCGTCTTTCTTCTTACAGAACAGAAAGATATCAATTCTGAGACATGACATTTTGTGTTGTCCTATTTAGGTATATTCTACCCTTTCATATAAGTTCAAAGACTTCTTTCAGAAACAAGTTAACCCCATGAAAAGTCAACATAGAGATTGGTGTGTTACATTTTTTAAATTACATTTAATTCAGTGTCACGTCGATTCAGCCTTGTGAAATATGTGAAAGTCTAAAATCACTATATTTTTTTATTGTCTTGTTTTTTTACCCCATTTTTTCTTCCCTACCAATTGGTCATGTCCAATTCATCCTGACCGTACAATGTCACTAACTCCTCAACAGGTGCTTGATGGTCGAGGGCGCTCACATGCTTCCTCCAAGCATGTGTCGCCAGGCCGTTCAATTCTTATCACACTTCTCGTTCAACACAGACGCATTTAGTCAGTAGATGTGAGGAAGATTTACACATTCGACAATAATTGTATACTTCTGGGAATTCACAGGTGTCTGATCTGCAATGACTTGCACAAGTCCGACCTTTCAACTCCCTGAGCCAGGGAAGCACTGTAACAAGTTGCAAAGCCCTGTGCCTGAGTTCTGCAGTGGCACCCCCAGGAAATGGAGATTGAAAAGTGGATTGTATCAGGGTGGCCATGGCCCACCCCTCACCCCTGGCCACCCTTTGGGAGTGCCACTGGAGCTTCGGGTATAGTCTGACATGCTGTGAACAGACTCAAACCCCTTGCAGCGTCTTAGCCCACTTAGACCACTATTGAGTCATTTTGAAACGCGACGTAAAGCTCCGTACTGCTCCTCTCTTTCACAGACTCGTCGAGTACAGTCCGGGTTGTATCCACAAGCGATCCGAGCATTTGTTGCATTTGTGAATGACAGCAGGAGAGAGAGAATCTGCACTATACAACCCATATAGAGAGAAAAACAATTGTAGACTATGGCTCAAACATGTACGGAAAATATTAATGAAACGATCGGTAGAACAACAATAACAGGCAATTTTATGTCTGACTGTTTGCAAAGAGAAGTATTTCAGTTTAATAGGGGAGTCGAATTTCGCTGGTGGGAAAGCTACTTCCTCATTCAGAGACTCGCTTATAAAGCTATATAAACTATTCCTTGATATTTTTTAAATACGAAAAAGTGATTCATAAAAGATAAAGTTTCCCTACACACAAAAGCACTGCCTAAAATTCACAATAGTTATCAAAGATGGATCTGTGATTGCAGCAAAATCTGTTGAAATGGGAAAATAAAAAGGTGGTCCGCGTGGCGTAGTGCACACTGCATTGCAGGACAGTCTATATCATGATAGCCAGTCGTTTGTGCCTGACTATGGGTTCTCTGACTTTCCCTTGAACTCCTGCACGAGGCAGCGGAAATTGGCATAGCGCTGCCCGGGTTTTTGATTAGATAAATCAGATTATCTATCCTGCCATGTAGCTCTCTCCATCGACTCCTTGTGTCCAGATTAGGCACGTGTAAATTCAATCGCGGAAGTATAGTTGGTGAATGTAATCATCCCGTGCATGATCTGACTAAAGGCTTCAGTGTTACGAGCAGCGTGAAAAGAAATGGCAACTAGGAGACATTTGGTTGGATGAACCATGTGCTTGCCCTTCGCAGTCCCACAGATCTGTTGGTTGAACTTGCATACCTTTTCAGACCCCTCAAGAGCCCAGAGAACGACGTTGTTACATCACTGTGTACGTCGCCATGCAAGCGCTTATCCGTAAAAGTGCTGCACGTTGACGTACATGGTTTGGGTTGTTTATCCATCTATCGCTAGACCCCTTTTTTCATACTTTTTATATATAAAGAATTTGCATACAGTTTGACAGATTTATTATAAGTGGGTCTCTGAAAGGGGAATTACAGTAGCCTATCATTCTACGCCTTAAAATTAAGATGAAATAGCATACTTCGCTATGCAAACAGTTGTTTGAATCAGACTTACAAGTTGCCTGATATTATTGTTCTGCCCTATCGTTTTATTTATATTTTCTGTTAATTGTTGAGGCATATATCCTACAATTTTTGTCTTATGCAAAGCTTGAATTTTCCCTCCCGCTGTCATTTAAATTAGTGCAATTCATCTTCTGATCGTTTGTGGAAACGTATTAATAGCTTGCACCTACATAGAAGTTGGCCCGTATTCATAACGTTTCGTTCCCAGACAAAATTGAAGATTGTAGCATTTGATGGATGTACTTAAATGTCTCCTCCACCGACCACCGACCACTCTTTAATCTTTAAACTATCTTTCTAGTTTTTAACAATGGCAGTCACAACCTTTCTGTCATGTTGTTGGTCACAATAACCCTTCCACAAGCCCCTGACGTGTAACCACGTCGTGGTAAAAGAACGGTTCTAGACCAGCAATCAGTTGGTGCTGCTCTGAAACCAGTTTTGCCGGACGGGAGCCGGTTCTATAGCTGTCGAAAAGCCAAGACCTGATTCAAAATATGCACTGGCACCAAACCTTTCCGGGTCTTTCTTTGGTGGAAAAGGGGTAATAGTAAGTGGGATAGCCCACCTCATCCACCACGAATGTGTAGCACCCACTTGGCACCCACTTTTGTGTCAGAACACTCACCACACATCAGCAATTAGGTGGAGAGGTGATTAGTTATAAATGCCAATTCGAAAGGAGGGGGATTATTAGGTGGCTGTGACTGCAGTGAGGCATGGTTGGGAATTTGGCCATAACACCCCTACTCTCACGATAAATGCCATAGGATTTTTATTGACCACAGAGAGTCAGGACACCCATTTAACGTCCCATCCGAAAGATGCCACCCTACACAGGGCAGATGTCCCCGTCACTGCCCTGGGGCATTGGGAATGATCTTTAGACCAGAAGGAAGACTGCCCCCTACTGGCCCTCCTACAACACTTCCAGCAACATTGGTCTCCCATCCCGGGACTAACAAGGCCTGACCCTGCTTAGCTTTTGGAAGCAAACAAGCAGTGGAAAACAGGACACTAGAAACAAACAGTGAAGCACAAACAAGACAGTTAAGCACGAGTGTCACTAAACTGACGCCAAATAATGAAAATGTGTTTTAAGATGAGACTTAAATGTCTTGGTGGTGGGGCTCGGCTCAGATCTTTAAAGCTGGCAACGTTAGATTCCTGGACATCTAAAACACAGTGTCTTGACAGATAACCCTCTCAGAGCTAGTCTAGTGGTCAGGATGCACTTGGCTCCTCTCGTGACTAAAATGCCACTCTGGTAGTGGATGACTCATAACGGTGTAGAAGCTCTGGGACAAGGCACTCATGTTTTAGCTCACACTGCAATGACAGTCTGCGGTTCAAAACTCAAGGCTGTCACACGAATATGCACACACCTACACAGACCAATGCACAGACGCACACACACACACGCCAGCACATATACACACACACACACACACAACACAAAGTCTCATACACAATTACAAACACACACATTTCATCAGAGCAGCAACTCACATGCGCCCCCAGGGCCCCGTCACCCAGCCCTCATTTCCAGAGGAGGACGAGAAGAGAAATGAATTTAATCAACTCATCAAAGGCTCATTAAAATATGTGCTGAGTCGCAGGGCCGCCGAGATCAAAACATCACCCCGGGTTAGGAGAGGTCTGGGAGTGGGTATGAACGGATGAGGAATTTGGTTTGAAGGTAAATGTAGAGGATGTGAGTGTAAACTGCTTCCGGCATTGGTGAAACTATTAGAAAATAAAGGTTGTTGAGGTCTATAATGGAAGGCAAGGCTCAGAATAGAGCAGCATAGGCTCAGTGTTCAGCTCAATAGCCACAGCTGGCTCTTTTGTGAAGAGCTCTAAAACGGAGACGGGGTAAATACGACACTCTCTCTCCCTCTCTCTGTCACACACAGAAGCGTGCACAGAAACCAACATTACATACGTACGCAAAGCACATGCCGGCATGCACACGCGAGCCAACACACACGCCCACTAACGTGCACACATAAACAACACGCACGCACGCAACCACACTGGCATGGATCAACAACACAGTGGGTCATTGAGACAATCCAGGACACTGGCACTGTGAAACCCTCAATAGTAGTACCAGCCTACCGCCTCCAGCCACCCAGAGAGACAAAATGGAATGAGTAGACAACATTAAACAAGAGAAGAAGGCTAAGCCTATTAACATAATGTCCAAAGCCTGTCAGAATGTGATTCCCATGAGCTGTCTGTCTCTGTCTGTCTGTCAGACTGTCTATCTATCTCTAGTTCTTTTCCTGTCTGTCTCCATATCAGCCTTGGTTCATGCCATCATCTTGTCCCTAACTCGCAATGCATCCCCATCATGGTAAACCCCTATCAGCTCTAATGCTGGCAAATGTATTAGACAGTGTAAGAGATGCATTAGATAGTGATGCCCCCCCATTGTAGAGAATTGAATGCCAGTGTCCGGGATGCAGCAGTGATAACTACCCCCCCTTCACATAGACAGAAAGAGGAGGGTGGGGATGGGGGGTCGCGACAGATCCTGTACCCACTTGATTTAGTGCCAGATGCTCTTTGTGCTCCTGTGTGGGAACATCGGCCAATGGTGGCCATATGCTCGTTTCCACGACTACAGAGGGACATAAAGATGTTAGCGACAGAGGGATACATGCAGACCAGCCAATGTCCTCTGTAGTCCAGTGTGTTTATCTCCCCCAGGACAATGGACAGACAGAAAGGAAAAATAGGACAGACGGACAGAGAGTAGTTATTCAGATTCTTCCGCTTGGTTCAACGCACTCCGGGGTGGGTATGTGGCATGTGAGCACAGGCAGGGCCTGCAGAGAGACGAGCTTGGTGACCAGAGTCAGTGAAAGGGAAGTTTCCTCTTTAAGACTGGGCAAAATAGGTCAGCTAGAACAACAAAACCTCAGCCAGCACACTCACAGAAAGGATGGCCCATTTATACCGACCTGTCTTCATAAAAAGAGTTAAACCAGCCAAACAATATTGACTTCACCCTGTCTCTTCTAAACCACCCATCTACGTACTCTACTCTATGAACTCTATTGTGTCTCTACTAGACTAGCAAACCACCATAGGCTCAATCCTGGGAATATTAAACAGGCTAAGCCCCATGATGTCTATTCTGAATAACTAGTCTCTACTGTATGTCTTCTAGAGTAACCAAAAACCATGAACTGCATACTGTTTCTATTCAGAGAGGGCCTAATGTAACAGACTCACGTAAAGAATGTGATTAACATCTCTCCATATGGAAGGTGACATTAAATTACACATTAAGGTTTTATTTGCACAGCTGAAGGCCCAGTGTAGCAATGCATGGTTTCTTAACATCACCAGGGGAGAAACAATAATGGAGCACTGGGGAGGGAAGTGGCAGTTTGACTACACACACAATCACACACACACACACGTCGCTGCGTACACAAACGCACATGAAGCCCTCTGCCCATTCCACATTTTTCTGCAGACTTGCTGCATCCTTCCAATAATATCCATGTGGTTCATGTGGTGACAGACAGGGGTCGCTGTTCTCTCCATCAGAATTATGAAAGATGATGTTACTAATGAGAAATCCATGAGAAATACCATAATGGACATTTCCAGTAATTCAAAATAATCTTTTCAGGTCAAGCATGCATACCTTACATTTGGTTTTAGTTTTAGTGGAGACAGCAAAATAAGAGAAGTTAAATTGTGTAATATTGGATGAAAATAAATCATTGACTACCGTTAAGTTAAATTATTACTAATTTATAATTTATTAATTTTTTTGTAAAATTACAAATATTTGATAATAATAAAGACATTATGTTCAAATTTAAACCAATCTACACTATATACCAACAAAATGTTAATACAATATAAAATAATTTGAAAGACGTCTTTTCAATGTCTTTCCAAACAGAAATATATTTTTTAACGTATCTTCAGTGGGATGCTTCATGATTAGGGTTGGGTACCAAAACGGTTCTGACGTAAATGTTAGTAACGAGACCAAATAAGAATGAAACTTTCATTACCTCATTTCGGTGCCTGACTTTTTTTTACAACGTGTTCCTTACAACTTGCGTGACGTCAGTGCCGCTACTCAGCACACTTGTTGATCAGAACTGATAGTGAGAGGATCAATGAAGATGCCGAAGGCAAATTGCTCCAAGGTTTGGCTGCATTTCACGTCTAAGGATGCAGACTCTGCGGCATGCAACAGATGCCTTAAACCAATGTCATCGAAGGGAGGTAAAGTCGAATTCGATGAAACATCTGGTGACACATGGAGTTTATTTAATAGCCGAACAATGCACCGTGTTTGATAACCTACGTGACGCAAGGCCAAGCACTTCAACAGCTCTGCCAGTGTGTTGGTTGAACATCACAGACAATGATGTCAGCAGCCGTTCCACTTCAGGTAAGTCTAGTAATTTAATGCAAACCGCAAATCTTGCATATCAAGTAGGCTAGCAAAGACCATTGCCGTTCAACAACGTGTGATAACGTGTGTTATGTCCTATACATCCACTCAGTGTCCGGTGACATTCTGCTTAATGTGAAGTTGTGTACATGTATGTATTCAAAAAATTTTAACAAAGTTTCAACACTAGTTTTAGAATGCGCAATTTTGCAAATACACAGGGACGCAACAGATAGGTTAGCTAAAGTTTCTAGGCTAGCTCTCACATGACCTGTGGTTTCGTTTTTTTAAGTAATGGTTTGAGAACCGTTTAAGCAGCAGAACCTTTTAAAAAATACAGAGTAAGCACCGGTATCGGATAAAACCCAGTCTGTCTCTCAGAATATATATTCTACACCAATAGCTCACACACATACATGTAAATTTGTATTCCCATCCTTTAAACTGGTGCTGGCGTCATACATACACATCCTGGTGACATTGGCTGTTTTAATGTAGGGATCGTATAATATCCAGATTCCCTCCCATTGCTCAACGGCACAAAAACAAGAGTATGAATATTGAGGCCTGGTGGCTTCAAAGACTCTTATTGGCCAAGACCTTGCATCAGCTATCCTGGGTTCGTAAAGGTCACTGGAACATGCAGCCAGACCAGTCTAGAGGAACATGGATGAGTGCAGAAGCAGCTCTCCTCTGACCCAGGCAGGGGCCAGGGTTTGAGGTTATAGGGTTATGGGTCGGAGGCCGTGGCGGAGTGGTAACAGGAGGTGTGTTTGTGAGATAGTTGGATTCCTGAGGCAGGTGCCTCAGCAGTGGTCCCTGCGTAACCTCCTAAATCACGCCTTTCTGACACACTCTCTGCAGGGTGTCGCTACATGTGTTACTGCAGTACTCCATTCATCTCCCTTCCAGTGTGTGTGTGTGTGTGTGTGTGTGTGTGTGTGTGTGTGTGTGTGTGTGTGTGTGTGTGTGTGTGTGTGTGTGTGTGTGTGTGTGTGTGTGTGTGTGTGTGTGTGTGTGTGTGTGTGTGTGTGTGTGTGTGTGTGTGTGTGTGTGTGTGTGTGTGTGTG
>JACXGM010003416.1:9198-42002 GCA_016801145.1 Umbra pygmaea
TGACCCAGCTCGAGGGGCGGCACCAAGTATGCATTTGAAAATCTCACTGTACGCAATTGGATATAACTACGACCTATCACCAGTGGTTTTTCGCTAAGCACCTATGGCGGAGCTAACTGGTAGATTAAACTCTTGCAAAAACAGCAAAAACGTCCTTCCTAAAAAGGAACAATTCGAGCACCGTCTTCTGTCCCTCTTTCAGACAAAAAGTCAAGTCTAACTCGTTCATTGTAGTGGCCAAAGCCGTTTTAAACAACTGGTGTTATTGCGATCTTACAATGTTTACTAATGACTACGAGGTCGCAGCGCTGTCGTCATCTGTTTAACACGCTTCTGGCACGCCTATATCAGATACACCGATGTGATTGGTGCAGCTCGGCTACAAGGTCATAGTTAATGAGCAGAATTACTCGGTGCCAGAGTAACTTGCTGAGCAAATTCAAACTGTGCTCTCGCGAGAACTCTGGATTTCCAGGGTATGAGATGTTTGTCTCAGTGGATCTTCGAAGATATCCTGGTCTGCCGGCTATGGAGCTACCTGTAGAGTGAAACAACATGTGCAACACTAATAAAAACACCAAACACCAATGTAATCGATCCAGTGACTGTCACGTTATGCAGTCGGTCTTTTGTTCTTCACCCTCAGGTGGTGTCTGTATGGTTCTGTGAGGGGGGTGTCGACTTTGACTTTTTCCTCTAAGGAAGCAATCTTCACTAATAGGTGTGAAATATCAAGGGGGGACACCAGCTGACAGCATACATTAATATTTATCCTTAAACACATTTTCTCACTCTACTATATTTATAGATGATAAAATTTATTCTTTGTCATATATAAGCCATACCCTGTGTTTTTAGAAAATGCACCAAAATCATGTTTAAAAGTTTTTGTCATCATGTATTCAGGCAACTCAAAAATTGTATTGCAAAATAAAAATTGTATTTGAATTATTTTTCAAATGTGTGTGTATGAGAAACTGTGTGTTACCTCCTCTCTGCTCGGTCTCGTTTCTTCAGAGCACTATCCAGGGTCAGCAGCTGGACCTCCAGCCGTTCACAGAGAAACTTCTACAGACACAGGGGACACGTTAATACAGGTACGTATACACACACACGTTCACAGAGAAACTTCTGCAGACACAGGGGACACGTTAATACAGGTACGTATACACACACACGTTCACAGAGAAACTTCTACAGACACAGGGGACACGTTAATACAGGTACGTATACACACACACGTTCACAGAGAAACTTCTGCAGACACAGGGGACACATCAATACAGGTACGTATACACACACGCTCACAGAGAAACTTCTACAGACACAGGGGACACGTTAATACAGGTACGTATACACACGCTCACAGAGAGACTTCTACAGACACAGGGGACACGTTAATACAGGTACGTATACACACACACACACACACACACGCTCACACAAACACACTCCTACGTGTTGGCAGGGTGGGCAGAGCCATTCTCCATCTGGTATGACCATGGGTGGGGGTCTTAGACAGGCGCTATGGTAACCACTGTCACACAAGTGACACAGCAGAATCTGCATCAGAGAACACCCTGTCAGCATTACCAGTACTGTACAAGACATCCAGACAGGAGACAAAATTAATGGATAAACATGAACAAATGACATAATATAATTAGTGAATTCGGTTTAAACCATTAACACCTGATAACACCCCGATACAAAAAATGACATCAGTTTATATTTAAAAACCACTGGAAAAGCCTGACTATTTCCATTCATTGCACAGATAAAATCACTTTATAAAAAGACTTGATTTGTTGTAACATTTCACAGAAGTATTTATCCATTATCAAAACTAAATTACATGGGTCCTCAAGATAAATTTATTTCAACACGTTTCTAACAACATAATTATTTTGTAATACTGTAAGCTACAATCAAAAATGTAAGTGCAACAGTCGTGCAGAACAAGTATCATTTGCTAGCTGGTTAGGAATTTAACTGAGAGTTGCAAAGTAGTGGGGAAAAACGAGAATGCCAAAACAAGAATACCAAAACATGCCGAATCTCCTGTTTAGCATTGAGTGAATGTTCCTTCAAGGTTTTGATCATTTTACCAGAACTGTTACTTTGCTTTGCTTAAAAGTCCAGATTTAATTTTTCCGGCCCAATGCAATCGAAAGGCATTTAAGATTTAACCTATATAAGTATAACTATGTATGGGGGAAAGCACTACTTATGGGCAGGCAAATAGAAATAATTTGTTAATCTGTTGATGAGCAGTGTAAAAAATAAGTGGCCAGTACATTTGAACAACATTATTGCAATGAATTTAAATGAGTGCTATGATTCTGAAACGATAAATCTCAGTTTGTGTTGCCGGCATAGTATAGTGTTGCCAGGCGAACAGTGTTTGCCCTTGACTAGAACCAGCCCTGTCGGTATGAAAACCTGATAAGGTATCTTATTTGTGTTACTAAAATTTAAGGCATCGAAGAAAATGTATTTTAAATGTATCGAAGCAACACCTAACAAAAAACAATGAATAAAGCCTGAATTTGAAAATAAATAACCCCGTAAACAGGAAGTGCTAAATATAATGAATGGTGAGAGTCATTTCGCTGGTATGATTTCATTCCACTTGTCCCCTTTAGAGGAAAGGTTCACTGCAAATAATTTATCCCATGGGGAAACCTTTCTATCCTGTTGTGAGTGGTCTCATCCAGGATGACAATGTCCACGGGGCATGAGGAGTCACACCTATGGGCTATATTTCAAAAGTGGATCCTGTACTTGTCAACCACTGGTCGCTTCACCAACTGCCTGCAAACTAGAAATCGCAATTTTTCTTCTGTGATCAGTGTTAAACTGTGACTTAAAAAGGATGAGCGGCTATATGTAGATTACATCCATCATGAATAAGTAATGCCTTTGGGAACAAGCTCTGGTAAAGCTGAAGGAACTGTGTGAGGTGGCTGTTACAAATAGTCCTTGGCAGTAATTGATTGCTAGTTTACTACATTATTCCCACACGTATAAGCAGATAGATGTTTGTATGTAATTAAAGAGCATGTTCCCACATCGCCTCCCTCACCAGTTCAGGGTGGTTGGAGAGCCCACAGTGGCTGCAGGGATCTTCATTTAGCATCTCCACTGATTGGCCAGAGTCGTCACAGTCAGTCCCTGCCCTTTCCTCTCCTTCGTTTGGTTTGCTCGTTTTTGCCTGAGCATTTGAAGAGCCACCTTGTTTCTGACACTGTCTGCTCTGTAGGCACAAAGGTACATGCATGCTTACAGTCAGTCATATTGTTGGCTATGATAACAGGTTCCTTCTTCCAAAGCCTGATTGGTAAAAAAGTTACATTAACACTGAAAACAACCTTCACGGTCCTACTGGGTTTTTCAGTGTCGGCTTTGGTATCTGGTCTCTGAGCAGTCTTCCCCGCGTCCTTCTCGGTTTCTGGGGCAGGATCTTGGCTCTCCTTTGGGTTGGGTCTGGAGGTAGGGTTGGTGAGTACAACCGTAAGGATCCCGATACAGAACAATGGAGGGGAAGAGAGAGAGCGTTCAGCGGGGTTACGGATTGTCACCTCTGAAATCAGTAGTGGTGCAACGGATCGTCATTGATCCGTGATCCGTTCGGATCAATATCTTCGGTTCGGCACACACGTGATCCGCGGATTGATTTCTGAAAAAAAAGTTTTGCGCATGTTCAGTCCGCTCAAAGCGTGGTCATGGCGAGCGGAGGAACGGAGGAGCTTGAACGCCCAGCGTCATTTAAATCCCCTGTATGGGAGCCTTTTGGCTTCCCTGTAAAATATAATGATGAAGTGTGTAGGCACTGTGGCACAAGAAAGCCATATGACAGTGGAAACGCATCAAGCATGGCAACGCATTTGAAGCGACATCACCCCAGTGTTTCACTGACAGGAGTGAAACCGAAAGCTGCAAAACAACCGCTTATCACCGTGGCATTTAAGCAATTAATTAGACCGGGCTAAAGCCATCACAAATGCGATCGGTGTGCAGACATGTGGCCATATTCGGTTGTGCAAAAAGAGGACTTTAAACACATGCTGAAAGTGTTTGAGCCACGTTACGACATCCTGTCGCATACGGGACATACTAAAACGCTTAATGTGAAAAAGCTTACCGGGGTTTTAATGTACCTAAACAATGGTCAATCATCACCAAATTTCTCATGGCCATATCTTGTCATGAACACTTAATGACGAGGAAAATGCTTAACGTGATTTAATGTAGCCTACCTAAACAACGATCAATATTAACCACATTTCTCTCTCATATTGCTCATCATAACCACTGAAAATGATAAAAACAACTAACCCAAATTCCAATTATTATGGGCGTTATCTGACGTTAAGCCTTTTTGCTTCATTAAAGCCTATTGTAAATAAAATGCTTAACATGAATTAATGTACTTAAACAACTATCAATAATAATCACATTTCTCTCTCATATTTTTCCCCATATTGTTAATAAACAAATATACATCTTATGTTTATTTGTCTTGTATTTTTTTTTGCTGATCCGAAAAATGATCCGATCCGTGACTCTGATCCGAGGAACGATCCGATCCGTGAGTTTTTTATCCGTTGCACCCCTAGAAATCAGTAATTATGTTACGGTGCTACTATGATTAGTTCAGATATTCCATCATGAACCTTACCTGCAGATCCGAGCTGACCTCCGTAGAGACCTTCCGTCTCCTTGCTCCTCCCCCTGCTCCTTCCTCACAGAATTCTCTCTCCTTTGTTGTGGTGGGATCTTGATCTTCAACTGGATCCCTCCTTTCTGCAGCTCAGATGCATCCAGTGGACCCAGCCGGTCTCCGACCCCATGTCCAGCTCCAGGCTTCACAGCCTGGGAAGATGTAACCGTGCTAAGAGCCTCCTCTGGAAGTGAGACAGCCAGCTGGTCTGCCTTAGTTTGCTTTACTGATGGGTTGCAAACAATGAGGCTACTACTAGTATTGCTGCTATGGCTGTTGTTGTTCTGGTGGTTGCTGTTCATATCGCTGTTGTTGTGAATTATGTTGCTATGGGGACAGTTGCCTCCAAAGAGCTTTCTCTTCTTCAGTGGTATCTTGGCCTGCTGGCCACTTGTCAGGGCTCGTGCTGCTTCTTCCTTTACAGGAGGAACCTCCTGTTTGGTTTTCTTTGAGAACCTCCCGTTTGGTTTCCGCTCTTTGTTGTCCGTACCAGCTGGTTCTATTTCACTCTCATTCTTCCTGTATTTTTTATCCTCCTCTTTTAGCTCTCCAACAACCTTGCCTTAAAAAACAACAACACTTGTTGACATGTTGAATTCCTGCTGTGAGTTACATTCCTCCATAATAACACATTAATAATAATACATCTGTGGTTACAACAGAACACATACCCTCCTCTCCTCTCTTTCCCATTAAAACAGGTTTGGTGCAACAGGTTTTGTTTCCACCCTGGTCTCTGTCCACCTCTGTCCCTCCCTCCTCAGTCTTCTTCTTGCATTCCGGGTTCAGCTGTGTCTTCAGGAGTTCCAGAGCCTCAGCTAAGTCATTCCGGGTTCTGACGACAAACAATACATTGACAGAATATTTTGTACATACATACAAAATTGCACTCAATCCAAATGCCTCAGCTAGGGTTGAAAAGATATGCTCTGTACATTCTCTCATCCATCATTACCGGACGATACATCGCCAGGTTGATCCGTCCCAGTCGTCCTGTTCCTCTGTGTAGAGACGGATGTTGTGTTGGACATCCGTCTGCAGCCAGTACATCAGGCCCTGTTGGTCCCTGCCCACTGGCTGCAGACGCATTGCCTCAGCATTCTCCTCATTTACCAAGGTCTTAAACTTTAGGTTGTCATCAAACTGCATCTCACACAGATACTGGGGATATATGTCAGCAGTTAAAGTGACAGAATTAGGGTCAGACAGAGTAGATCATATTTTTAAATACTGTTTAAACATATAGTGGATATCACAAGTCAATGTAGTACAGGTATTTTAACAGCTTTCCTAGTCGTGGGAAACCACTTGGACTTATTTTGAGATGCACATCCACTTAATGTAACAATGATCCCAAACGGAAATTAAAGTTGGTTGAGTAACAGAGTTTATTCTGTTTCCCCAAAAAATGAAGATGATTCCAGTAATGATAACAAAAGTATGCTGCAGGGGAATAACTATGGTTTGCAGATGAGCAAGCCGAACTAAACCGAATGGGTTTTTGTATGTGTGTGTGAGTGGTTAAAAAAATGTATGGGGTTGTGGCTAGGGTTGGGAGGTATGGCTTAAATTTAATACCCCGATATTTTTCAAATGTTTGACGGTATCGCAGTATTGAAAAGTATTTAATTTTTTAAGTAAAGGGTTGAAAGAAATTAATTTATTAGTTCATTATGATTTTTGTTGGAGTAAGTAAAAGTAGTGCTATTTTTTAAAACTTTATTAAATACAGGAATACTAATAAATAACTTTGCAACCGCAAAAAACAAGCCTATCCACTGTCTATGGCTTTAGTACTGAACCGTGGCATGTTATGGCACCACCACAGTACTTGCTTAGGTTTATGAATTACAAAAAAGTCCCACTGTCATTTAACTAGATTAACTACTGGTATAGAACAGACAATCAGATTGGTTTCACAGGTTCTGGGCACAGAAAAATTGCCTTTGAACTCGAGCCAAACAACCCCCATAAGCTTTTTTCCCTTGTTATAACAATCAGTCGAATGGCTTAGTGCATGTGCTAATAGAAACAAGCGTGTATATGCCGTCAAGAGCATGCCAAAGGTGTAGGTGGCAGTGTAACAAAAGGCTGAAGCCCACGTTAGCCAATCAGATTCCCAAAAATAGCCAAATGAAAATGTAAACATAGGTCGCACTTTTGGCGCAGGTGCATGTTCAGGTGCATACTGTGATGTCGGCTGCCTAAACCTCAGTTTTCCTCAGTTTACATGCAAACTGAGTTTTAAAAAATCTCCACTTTGGCCGGAGTTTTTAGAAAGAATAGTTTTTAAGGGCGAATTCTCTGTTTGCGTGTAAACGAAGGGCACAAACGAAGGGAAATATCTCAGTTTTTCAAAAAAAACAACTGTGTACCTGTAAACGGGGTCTTAAACCAAACCATGTCCACACTATTGAGGTTGCACCCTTTTAACAACACATTTTTCGCTTGCTACTGCGTGAATAATTCTACCTGCACCCTCCATTTTTTTTCCCATCATTTATCTAACTTCCAGGTGTTTGTTTCTCACGTGTGTTTGTGTGCGTCACGCAGTGGGCATAAAAATTTTAGGGGCATTAAAATAATATTATTCTCAGTTGTTGCAGCTGGCGGAATGACATATGAAAAAAATACCGGTAACGAATATAGCATACCGCTACATACATGAAGACCGGTATATAGTTTTTTTCCGGTATACCTCCCAGCCCTAGTTGTGGCCTCCCAAACATTTTCCTCACCTTGGATTTCTAACTAACAGAGTTCTGGTAACAAAATATTCATATTACTAGAAGAAATATACACAGTGGCTCTGAATAATCACTTTCCATAACCACAACAAATTTGGCTCCAACAGGTGTCTTAGTGTGATAGCCTGAACATGTGTGTTTCTCTTACTTTAAGAATGTTGATTTTATATTCCATACTCATGTCCTGGTAGCCTCTGTGTTTCAGCTCCCAGGCCCAGTTACTGTTGATATCCCGGCACACCTGAGAATACACACAAGCCTAGTTAATAGCGGCGCCACACACACACACACACACACACACACACTCACACACACACACACACACACACACACACACACACACACACACACACACACACACACACAGCTCCTCACCTTAGCCAGGTACCTCTGCCACTTGTGTAGAGACACAGACTTGCCAAGATTCCTCAGCAAGTTAAGGTGCAATTCCACCAGTGGCTCAGGAACTAAGAGACACACACATTAATAAATTAGGTATAACCCTAAATACATGCTTACACAGCCTGTTAGCACTGTAATACCCCAAAAAAGTGTAATCATAACTCCCATCATACATTGGGAACATAAAAAATATATCTTTATTGGTGATCAGTTTAGAAGGGGTTATTTTAGTATTCGGTGTAAAGTACAGTAAGTACAGCTAGCCAACCAGCTAGCTGTAGTGACAACAAGAACACTGCAGACAAACGTGTTAGCTGTTATTGTTCATTCCAATAGGATTTAAAGTTATCAACCATGACGTCTGTAACAACTGAGTCACTGGCAGTTTATTGAAATGAACTGATGACAATGAAAGCAGAAAGGTGGCTTTGCACGTTAAGCGGCATATGGCAAGTCATTTTAACATTTAAAAGCAAGACTGGATATTTATTGGAGATATCCATAATTCAATTCTTCCTAGTCAAAAAGAACAATTCAGATATCCACAATGACATTCTTCTTATCTACACTGAAAAAAATGGAAAGTTGCGTTGTTAGATTTACTTAAAAATATTATGTGATTTACACAAATATATTGTGTTTCTACACAATATATTTGTGTAAATCACAAATAATATTGTTAAGTAAACCTGACAATGCAACTGTCCATTTTCTTCAGTGTACAATTGTCAATTCAGATATCCACAACATCATTCTTCCTATCCAGAATGTACATTACAGATATCTGCAATATAATTATTACTAGGAAGAAGTCCCATTTCAGATATCTACAATACAATTATTACTAGTCAAAACTTTAAATTTCAGATATCCAAAATGAAAAAATTTCAAAATGAAAGACATAGAGCCTGTATCAGGGCCATATTTAGTTCAATGTGTTATATGTGACTATTTTTGGTAGCCTACTGTACTTACATGGCCAGTATGTACTTTTATTTTCTTTATTCATTGAAGCCTCTATGTTTACAGGCTTGTGGTGATGCGCAATGTGCTATAGGTGCCAAAATCTATCTATGTTTGGTACTGCCAATTTGTTTGTTTTGTCATGGTACAAGTGTGCAATAAACATTACACTTTGTAAGGAAAAAATGGTGATATCAATTCTAATAAAAAAAAATGGTGATTCTTATTTTTCCCCGAATCGTGCAGGCCTAACACAGACCCTCGCACCGATTGCTCACCCAGTTACTCCACCAGCTCCAACCACACCACACAATTACTCTAGCCAGTCCACCCAGTTACTCCAACCACTCCAGCTGGAAATTGGTGGCCACAACAACACTTACATTTCTGGGGAAATAGTTTGGTATTTATGGAATGGACCACCGGTGGAAAATAGGGGAGAGTCATGTATTTTCTTCTTTGTTGAGGGGAGGGTCACCCAAAGTTTTTTTAGTCTGGGAAGGTCACCCAACATTTGTATTCATGAAAACAGCAAAATATCAAAGTGGCTTGTTTGGTGCATATTTTTCCATGTGGCTCTCAATCTCTGCCCCCCATTGCTAGCAGATGGGTCTGACCCAATATCTGGTGCCAATACTTACTCTTCAAAAATCCTTTTGGTCCCAGTGATTTGAAATAGTGCAAATGACAGCCTTTTCAATGAATTTGAGAAGTAATGGTAGCATGTAAGCTCCCAAATTGATGCTCGTCTGAGAAATTGAGTTTTGGATAATATTCACCTATGGTAATGACTGAGTAAGCCTAGTGATAAGTCCATAGCAGCAAGTTAATGTGTTGAATTTGTTATTACCCAATGTGCTTTGTTGAATGGTCTCAATGTTTTATTGTTAAAACTAGAGGAGTAACTTAGTATTTGAAGTAATGCAGGAAGTGTGCATTTTGTTTCCATGCTTATTGTTTCCACAACAATGTTAGTGAGTAAATCTACTGAAATGGCTACCATCTTGTGTGATGTGTAAGATGAGAAAGCAGAGGTTATGTCATGATGAATGTTAAAAAACAGTGGCTATCTGTTCATCTTTGCCAAGTGCAAACCAGTACAGAAGGCATCAATAAATTGCTGGGGAGGATCATGCCTCTTCCCAATAATTTTGGAGGGTCATAGAAAAAATGTTTGCTGGCAAAGGGAGGGTCAAGTCTATTTTGACTAAAGAATCCTAAACTCCTCCGGTAGCCCCTTAAATAAAAAACGAACAGTCCCTTATCTAGTTAAACATTACATAAGCGGCATCAGTTACCAACGTCATGATTTGCGCATGCGCATTTTAGACCGCCATCTACTACTTGAGAAGTAGTGAATTAATGTCGATTTTCTTCACTGGTTTATGGGACGAATTCAAAAATACGAGAACGAATGTATACAATTACAGCTACGCATGTGGGACGGACACTGTAATGGCGTGGGCAGAAAGGGATGATGCTAACAAAATGAAGGTACTACTGTAGCATGCTAGCTACCTTGGTCAGTCAAGCAGGTAACTAGCTAGCTACAGTAGTTAGCCTACTTAGTTACAAATAGTTTACTAAGTAGCTAACGATATATCTAATTCAACCCGTACGCAGCGATAACACAACTGTAAACCATGCATATTACAGAGCATGTGAAAACAAAAACATTTCCCTACTAGCCACTTATGACCACCCAATCTTGCTGGAAAGTGAGTGATTATGATGCTGATTGAGATACCCTCTTCCTCTCAAACGTCGAAACATATTTAGTCCCTTTCTGTCGTCTCACCTGTCCTTGAGTTCCCGAGATACCTTTCCATCTGCAGGAAGGTGAGTTTTGGAAGGCCCAGGACCGGCCCGTAGCGCTCCAGAAACGAACAGACTACAGCGAAGTTTGGACATAGACCGGCGTTGGAGCACTGCGATGCCGCTGAAGTAGACATTTTTCGAGCCGGGAAGTAGTAGGATGAGAATGGGAGGGTCATGGCTAGAAGGGTAACACAGAGCCATTGAGAGAGAGAGAGAGAGTTGCGTCAACGGAGGACAGGGTTGCCAGGTCGAACATAAAATTTTAGCCCAATGACTACTCAAAAACAGCCCAGAATGTCTTAAAACTAGCCCAATTTGTTTACGTTGCCACTGAGTTAAAAAATCCAATATTATTTTCCACAATGTACATATGTGATTTATTTTACCCTATTCTTTTAATTTCATATACTGTCATAGACTACTCTCCCTCTCTTTCATACACTTCTTCTTCTTTGGGTTTTATGGCGGATCGCAACCAATGCGAGGTGCATACACCGCCACCAACAGTACCGGAGAGTCAGGCCGGACACGGCCCACCCAAGTCAACACCACCCCACCACTCCCCGACCCTAGAAAACACACCCAAGACAACACCTCACCACGGCCCCTACCCCACACTTACCATACTCATGCGCACCGCCACACCTACCACACCTACCCTGCACACCGCCGCCACATGCCCCATACGCTGACAGTTAAAACACCTCAGCGGCGGTGGCACATATTCCCTCACAAAAAAACTAAGACACCCTAAGTGCACCCTACTCGGCAACGGCCCACCAAACTCCAACAACACCATGGGACTCACCTTATCTAACCCCAGTGCCCTACTGCCCAACCGTCTCGCTCCCACCACAACCCCTCCTGACACCACCTCTCTTAACTCCTCCATACAAATATCCTCCGGAACACCCGTGATCACCCCTCTCACCTTCACCGCACTCCCAGGCACCATACACTTCCCCTTACCCCCATTCAGCACATCCAGCTTTAGCAGCCTATCCCTCAGAGCCACGCTACCCACCACAATAAGCAGCACCCTACCCCCACTCAAACACCTAGCATCCACCACCCTCCCAACCTGTTCCCTAATTGCCTTAGTGAGTGACACCGGGTGTAACAGCTTTCCCGTCGGGGCCAAAAACTCCACAATCACCTTATACACCAGCTCCCCACCACCAAGTGCCGGCCCTTCACCCTCTCCCGAACTACTCTCACCGCCCTCTTTCTTCCGTGCCCGCTTCTTTTTCCTCTTTACATACCGTGCTTCCTCAAACCCTACCGCCACTCCAGCTACACTCACACTCCCTTCCGAGCTCCCTTCCATGCCAACCTCACCCCCAGCACAGCCGTCGCGACCCGCCACCAGCATGGCATTCTCCCTGGTCTGCCTTTCCAGTGCCAGCCTATCCAGCTTTATTATCTCCGCCAACTCTTCGGCCGCCAACTCCGCTGCCGCCAACTCCACCGCTGTGGAACCCCACGAGGACGCCATGCCCCTTGCACGAGACATCACCTATCTGCCTGGAGCTTCTCCTCACCAGCCTTCCAACGACCAGCCAACCACCTGCCCTGACGACCTTCTGCTCCACCTCGAGCTTGTCGTCTGCTCTTGCCCTCTTTCATACACACCATGCAGTAGCTCCTCTCATACCTGGCACAGGCTGCACCAAACATTTATTTATTTAAAGGAAAAGGCTGCAGGTGTGGTTGTTTAAAAATAGCCCAATATATTTTCTACCACCAAATTGATTTAAAAATAGCCCAATTTGGCTAGTAAACCGCAGACATTGCAACACTGACGGAGGATAAAAAAATGCTACAGTTACGTGGTACGGTCACGTGGTTCATGAATCTCTAAAGTTCCAAGTGGGGATTTTATTACATTGAAGTCTATGAGAGCAGCTGTAATAACAGCGATTTTTGGTGGGATCTATAACATGAAAAACAGTTTAAAGTGCTGTAAATTGATAATGTAGATGGTCTGTGATATTTACAACATAGCATTGCAGCATATTATGGTAAAATCTACCTGAAATTAAAAGGTTACAGTGACTAATGTCAGGTTGGCGCCTAATAGTCATATTGATGATCAGCTTTAGCTAGCTATTCACTGTATCATACCTCAAAACAGCGCCGTTATCTTGTTTACTTTTTGTACTTTCAGATAACGTCAACAAAGGTAAATATTGATCCATTCAGATTCTCTTCAAGTGCTTCAAATCAAATGACTGACGGCAGTTGAGGGCAATCAAGTGTACAGCAAACATGATGATCAGTGTACTGTCATTTATTATAAAATGAGTTACTTGACAGCAATGCAAATGTCATCAATTTATGTTCAGTAAATGGCTGTTCTTCATTAAGTATACCTTTATTGTACTATTGCACACATAGGCTTATACTTCAATTCATTAAATATACAATAAATTACTATATAAAAAGCAAGTGCATCAGTTTCAGGTGCATCAATACACAGTAAAAGAGTACATATTGAAGTGTACTTACCGTACAATACTCTATGTTAAATCATCATATATTAAACTTAATGCGATTTGAAATGCAGGTGGAGTTTTTCAACTTAACACAGTCTAAATGAAATATCACAGGATTTGGGGATATTTGTTACTTTTTTGTTGTGTCAGCCTATATAATGATAAAGATTTGTGTCTGTATTAGTTGGCAGCATTAACCCAATAATTTTTTATTCATGGACATTCAGCAATTCAGTTATTCCTGTAAACAAATAGGCAATGGACTTATTAAAACTAACATTTTAATAAAGGCATAAAGCACTTATGTCTTGCTTATGTCTTTCTTGTAGCCAGCTTCTTGTACAATGGTTGGATGTGCAGCATTGGGGTGGTCAGAGAAGGGGGTCAGGATGTTTGGCTTCCCTGCAGAAAGTGAGTGGAAGGAAGTAATGGTTAATCAAAGTGAGCCGGAGTAATTGGACTATCGCAACAGACGCCAACAACAAGAAATTATGCGAGTTAGTGATGTGTGGATATTTTATTCAGTAGCATTTAATAAAATACCCTTCATGTACAGTTAAACATCAAATATGGTGCAATTAAAAACTACAAGATATGATCATGTATGGTATGTTCTTAGAGATATTACAGGTTTTGTTTGGGCATAAATTAATCTCAAAATGACCAAATATTACCCTACAAGCACATTTTGAGGCAGATCAGTTTGAGATCAGGTCAAACAAGGGATCAAGCAGATCAGTTTGAGATCAGGTCAAATAACGAATCAAGCAGATCAGGTCAAACAAGGGAAAGACTAGACTAAAAGCAAATGCAATACCTTCCATCTTTGCACATCGCTCCAGGGTAAAAAAAAAGAAGAGCTCCTACACCAAGAGAGAACTGTGCACCTGTCAATCTAGCTCAAATTAATATTGAGCACATTTACACGGCTAAAGCTGACACAGGTATATGGAAACTTATATGTTTGCACTTATTTTGTATTGACATTACTCTTTGTATTCTTCAACAATAAAATTGACATGTATTCTTCCTTCAGTTACATCACAGATTAAAAGTGCAGGGGCTGAGGAGTGACAGAAAGGAAAGCAAGGACAGAGAGGGAATAGACATTGCCTAAAATAAATGTATAACTCAACCCAAATGTAATAATAAAGTAATTCTAGCTTTAAATAATTGTCTTCGATAGTACTTTACTGTAATAATTTTAAAAACCAGAATAGGCTGTTAACTGTTGACATTAGATAGTTTTCCTCAAACATTTAAATTCGAAAATTTTAATAACTTATGCTAAATAAAGTCAGCTAAAATGTGTCTGTAACGCAGGTTTCAAAAGTAATTTGAATTATGTCAGTAAGGAGTTGATGAAACAATGTTTCTCTACAGCCACACGGGTAGTAGCTCAGTTTGTTTGGAACTTCTGAGGGTCTACATGATCTGCTATTGCTGTAAAAAAAAACTAACTGATGAAGTGAACGGAGATGACGCAACTCTCTCTCTCAATGGCTCTAAGGATACAGCCTCTTTATATACTGTCATTGGATATGAGAGCTAGTCAGCTCCCTGCATTTTACACAGTCTCAGGAACGCTGTTATAATGAAGCAGATTAGTTACATGTTTCCAGGGTTAATGTTACTAGGGCTACAGTGGAGCCTATGTTAAATATTAAGTATTGAGTTTCATTCTCAGGAGAGTTGGCATTCAATTCCTGTTTCACCACACTGGACACCCAGACTCAGAGGAGGCCTAGAACATGTTAGAGGAGCTTAAATGTGAGGAAGAGGAAGGTGAGGGATATGAGGGACAAACTAGACTCTATCATCAGTCGTCTAATAGAATCTGTTGACTTGCCAGGTAATGCCCCTCTCCAGTACCCTGCTGCAACAACAGATAATAATTACAATAATTAATTCAACCTATATAGTGGTTTTCAAAGTACCCAAAGCGCTTTACACAGTGAGGGGAAAGCCCACCTCATCCACCACCAGTGCGGGTGATGCACGGCAGCCATTTTGTGCCAGAACGCTCACCACACATCAGTTATCAGGTGGAGAGATGAGTAATTACAGTGGGGAAAAAAAGTATTTAGTCAACCACCAATTGTGCAATTTCTCCCATTAAAAAAGATGAGAGAGGCCTGTAATTTTCATCATAGGTACACTTCAACTGAATTTATTGGTAAATTATGGTGGAAAATAAGTATTTGGTCACCTACAAACAAGCAAGATGTCTGGCTCTCACAGACCTGTAACTTCTTTAAGAGGCTCCTCTCTCCTCCACTCGTTACCTGTATTAATGGCACCTGTTTGAACTTATCAGTATAAAAGACACCAGGCTGGGAAGACTGAATCTGCAATAGGTAAGCAGCTTGGTGTGAAGAAATCAACTGTGGGAGCAATTATAAGAAAATGGAAGACATACAAGACCACTGATAACCTCCCTCGATCTGGGGCTCCACACAAGGTCTCACCCCGTGGGGTCAAAATTATCACAAAAACGGTGAGCAAAAATCCCAGAACTACACGGGGGGACCTAGTTAATGACCTGCATAGAGCTGGGACCAAAGTAACAAAGGCTACCATCAGTAACACACTACACCGCCAGGGACTCAAATCCTGCAGTGCCAGACGTGTCCCCCTGCTTAAGCCAGTACATGTCCAGGCCCATGTGAGGTTTGCTAGAGAGCATTTGGATGATCCAGAAGAGGATTAGGAGAATGTAATATGGCCAGATGAAACCAAAATAGAACTTTTTGGTAAAAACTCAATTCGTCATGTTTGGAGGAGAAAGAATGCTGAGTTGATTCACATCCTTCATCACAAACTGCATAGTTTCGAAACAGGGATTGATCATTTTAATTGTCAATAATGTGGGTTATTGAATGAAATAGAACTGTTTGAGACAAAAACTTTCCTAACATAATGTCATACAAATATCTTAATTTGGAGTGTTTCCAAAACATCAAACTTATGTGAACTTTGCTGATCTGATGAGTGGAAATAAAACTGTATAAAATTTACATTGATATTTTATGGATCGTTGTTATGAAGGTATGAATTAATGTTTCGATACTAGCAAGGTGCAGATGGCTCAGTAGTTAAGGAGTCAGACTTGTTGCCAGGAGGTAGCCTGATTGATTCCCGGGTAAGTCAATTGACGTTATATATTTTCCATATTAGTAGGCAAACATTTTTTGTCTCGCAGGGCAGGTTGCAGGGACAGCTAAATGGACCATTGCATGTTAGTATAGGTGAGGGAAGACCCCTCCATTATTGGCCCAGTACACCATTTCAAGACCAGGTATGCATCTGCTAGGTACCGTTGAACTTTAAGCATAGCATTGGCACTAGCACTCTGTATTCTCCTGGTGTCACTGACTCTGTTTTCCAGGAGTGACCACAGGTTGTCATCGTCACTAACCCCTGGCAATAAAACAAATATCAATTTGTATTTGTATAAAGGCCTGCGACACCTCGCCGGGATACGCAGTTGATGATTTGTGTGTGTAAAGGATTTATACAGAATATCAAAGATATAAATAGATATCCAATAATAATAAACATCTGATGTCGTTGGTCCATTGTGTCTGATTGCTCAATCTTGCAATACTCTCACAAATCTCTCAGCCACGGTCTCACGCATTCAAAATGTTCATTTTTTATGCCTCGTTTTATACCCGATACGTCAGTGTTTTTGACAAGTGCGACTCAGGTATCGTTCAATGTCACATGACAAAGTGTTTCAACGACACTTTGTCATGTGACCAGCAGTGTTTTTGAAACATGTCTCGATACGTTGTTCGGATGAAGTGAGTCTCGAAAACATCGAGACAGTTTCGACACTTGAGTGTCAAGCGCCCATCACTACCTTTATGTTTGGAAGTAGATATATATGCTCTGTCCTGTGTTTTGTTGTACAGTGTCCATGCCACTAATTAAGAGCACGTAGGTTCTTAGAGATATATATAGTAATTACTATAGGTAAATTAAACAAGATATGTTTCATCTGTCATCTACTGCCTTTGGATCTCCCTCTCCACCACACCTTTGTGACTATTATTAGGTGGCCATGATTGAAGTGAGGCCTGGTTGGGAATATGGCCATGGCACCGGGGTTAAAACCCCTACTGCTACGATAAGTGCCATGGGATTTTTAATGACCACAGAGAGTCAGGACACCCGTTTAACGTCCCATCCGAAAGACTGCTTCCTTCACAGGGCAAATGTCCCCATCACTACCCTGGGGCATTGGCAATGAGCTTTAGACCAGAGGGAAGAGTGCCCCCTACTGACCCTCCAACAACACTTCCAGCAGCATTGGTCTCCCATCCAGGGCCTAACCAGTCCTGACCCTGCTTAGCTTCAGAAGCAAACCCTCAGTGGAATACAGGGCGCTATGCCTGCTGCCTCTTCAGTCCTGCTGGTTGTGACTGCCCAGTGCCCTACTGGTGGAGCGCACCCTGTCTCTAGCCCCTGCACCGTCCTGCCTCATTCCACACTGCTTCCTTTAGTGGTTGCTGCTGTCAGATACTACATTGTCTCCAACTGACATAGCCCTGCTTGTTTAGCTTCCTGCTGCCACACTTCAAACACCCCCTCCTTAGGAACATCTGATAAAGAATAATAATAATAATTGTGTTTTGCTGTATGTTAGTACTGTATGTTAGTCATGATAAGACGCAAGTATAGTCAAAGCCTTCAATCTAAGTGTATGTTTTAATCAGTGGACAAGCACAGTGACAGGCTAGGTCCATGTGGACATGTCTGAATAGCTGCTCGCTCAAGTAGGACAATGTCATGTTTGTAGAGGGCACCGTGCGGTGTTTGTTTGGAGCTGCATTAATAGCCTGACTGCTGCCGTGTGATTTGTTTATTTTTCTTCTGTCAGAGCAGATGTTTCTAAATCCAAAAAATGTCCTGCGGCCAGGTCAAGGATATTTGTTTTTGAGTTAACGTCTAAACAAATCCTTAGAACTCATTAAAATCTAATTGCTATTCCCCGAGGATCTGATTGACGTTAAAGGTTAAGGAGGTTTTGCTACGAAGAACTAACATTCTATATATAATTCTGTGGATTTGATTATACTATTGCTGTGATAATTTTACTACGTTGTGCTAATAAACACACTTTTACACAAAGCAATGTGCTGCAGCATGTTTACTAATGCCTAAAAGCAAATATACGACAGGTCACCATATCAGTCGGTAACTGTCAGGGTCCATGACCCTTATCAACCTACATGGATTGTTCCAAAATGACTATTCATACTGGTATTGTGTCCCTTTATACCAACACATTTAGTGAATTTATTTAATTCTCTAATAGATTAGTATTCATTAAACGAGGACACAGTTTTCAGCAGATCTTGCCAGAATCTTTTTCCCTTTGCCAACCTACATGAATTGCAAAAAAATCTCCTACAAACATTTAGTGAATTTATTTCAGTCTCAAATAGATTAGCATTTATTAAACAGGGGGTCACATCTTTTTGTCGGACACTGGTATAAAATAGCGATTTCTTTTTACTTCATTCATGCCCTGACTACTAGCGTTATAAGGTAATTAGTGGTTTGAGCTAAAACGGGACACATTCAATTAGCATAAAAAATCCCATATAACGGTTGACTCGGTATCCCATGTGTTATTAACTCCTAGGTTCATTTTGCACCAGAATTGTCCTCTAATCGAGCTTGGTTATTATGAGAAGACAATTGGTGGAAATTGGTTGGATATTTGGTAAATATATCTATATGCCAATCAGCCATAACATTATGATTACTGACAGGTGAAGTGAATTACACTGATTATCTTGTTTTCATGGCATCTGTCAGTGGGTAGGATAAATTAGGCAGTAAGTGAACATTTTATCATCAAAGTTGATGTGTTAGAAGCAGAAAAAATGGGCAAGCATAAAAATTTGAGCAACTTTGACAAGGGCCATATTGTGATGGCTAGACTACTGGGGCAGAGCATCTCCAAAACTGGAGCTCCAGCTGGTGTTCCAGGTCTGCAATAGTCAGTACCTATCAAAAGTGGTCCAAGGAAGAAAAAGCAGTGAACCGACAACAGGGTCATGGTCGGCCAAAGCTCATTGATGCATGTGGGGAGTGAAGGCTACTGTAGCTCAAACTGCAGAAACGGTAAAGCTGGTTCTGATAGAAAGAGGTCAGAACACAAAGTCTATCGCAGGTTGTTGCATATAGGGCTTCATAGCTGCAGACCAGTCAGGGTGCCCATGCTGACCCCAGTCCACCACTGAAAGTGCCTACAACGGGCACATGAGCATTAGAACTGGACCACTGAGCAAGAAGGTGACCTACGGTACGGTACTGATTATTTTCGTTAATTTCGATCTGCGCTTCGTTCATTTCGATCTGCGCTTAGCCTAGTAAATATGAATAGACTTGGTTGTGTTGATGGAGAAATGCCAGCAGATGGAGCCATTTAACTAAGATGTAGACAAGATTAGACTAAACATTGAAGATATAAACTTGCCTAATATGTGGACACTAGGGGTGTAACGGTACACCTAACCATAGTTCGAAATTACTTGGACTCTTGGGGGGTCCCCTAACATTTTATTATAAAACATTCTGTAGACTACAGTAACTTGCTACACTAATATACTGTTGTTAAATTCTTTAGGACCTACTAATGGTGGAGGAGGGATAATGGTCTCGAGCTGTTTTTCGTGGTTTGGCCTCTGCCCAGTGGTGTAGTGTTGTCTGGAGAAGTGTATATACGCTAGCGGGTAACCTTCCACCCCTGGAAAGGAACTCACTCAGATTGGCTGCCCTGATTGCTGCCTTGCGGTAGGAAATTAATTAATTACTGCCATATATATAAAATGTCAATGAAGACCTATAATTTTCACAATCATTATCAATGATTTTATTCAATGTTAAGATACATTTGTCTGGGACCCCCCAAAATCTAAACAATATTCTTATGGGCGTCCCTAATGACTTATGGAGGGTCCAAAACCCCCCCAGATCCCCCTCATTTCGAACCCTGCACCTAACCCACGGTACAGTACATATTGAGATACAGTGCAAAAAGTGTTTAGTTGAATTGGCAAAAGATGGGCACATATCTGCAGCTATAAAAACACCTATTGCTCTAGTAATTTATTTGGCTGATAGGACTGCTTGAATACAGTCAGGAGACAGTTGTTTTTGTTTCCACAACTGCCTCTTCAACCGAATGACCAAGTAGCCTAACATTGTGAAGCCTACAAGCAACCTTATATTATTATAGCCAAGCCATGTATTTTGTTTGAAGGAAAGGAATATTTAATATAATGCATGTTTTATAGTCCTTATTTACTGTAAAGAACACCGCGTTTTTCAATTGAGTTGTATATTTGGGAAAATTGTGCACTGTCTCTTTGTGCACTGAAGTGAGAGAGTGCAGTTAAGAGGTCGATGTTTTTTAGTTGTCAGAGAATCTGAGCTGGGTAGAGTTATAAATTAATTTTATAAAGTTGCAAAAGAACCAAGACAGTCAGTAGTTGACTGTGTTATTTCAAGGGTGCAACACATACAAGCAAAAAATAATGCTTCATATTATCTTCGCTATTATCTTCATATTATCTTAGTCTGAGATAATTAATAATAACAGGCAAGACTGACGTTTAGCATTATTAGAATCTAGTTTAGTCTGTTGATTCTCCCATGCCCATGGTGTGACGGTCAGTTGTCCACTTTTGTCTATAATGTTTATCATTAATATACAGTAAGACTTGTTATGTAGCATCACTACAACCTATTCTATTCTACCACAATTTGATTTACCTCATCACTACAGCTTGTTCTACCTCATTACCACAGCATTTTCAAGCTCATCATCACAGTCTATTCTTTTTTATTTTTATTGTGATTTTTCCCCATTTCTCTCCCCTCACAATTCCCAATAATCCTGCCTTGTCGGCAGCTCCACAACTCCCTGGACAGATCTGTTGGATGGTGAATGGCACCTACAACCTATTCTACCCCATCACCAAAGTCTGATCTAACTCATCACCTCACCACAGCTTGTTGTACCTCATTCCAATTTGATCAACCTCATCATCACAGTTTGATATACCTCATCACCACATCCTATTCTACCTCATCACCACATCCCATTCTACCTCATCATCACAGTTTGATATACCTCATCAACAAAGTTTGATTTACCTCATCACCACAGTTTGAAATACCTTCACTATGGCCTAATTTACCACATCACTTAGGCTACATCAAGCATTGGCTTACATTTTGCAGACATTTAAGAGATCCTCAACCACACTCCACACTACCATTATGGACAAGTCTAGGAATGGGGTGGGGTAGGTGCCATGGTCAAATTTCAAATTCATCACTAATTCCAACATCACTACCTAATTGTCTTTAGATTCTAATTACCTTAGTAATTCCCTCTCCTCTCCCTGTAAATATTCCAAAGTTTGATGCCATAAATTGTAATGTGTTCTCCTTCAACTTGTCTGGAAAATGTATGTTTCAAAATATTGCTAACCTGTACACTTATCCATTATAACACTACTTAGAATGCAGACAGTCAGTGAAATGTCTTTCCTAATCAAACATTAAATCATTACTAAATATTGATACTCAGTGTTATGGATCTTAGATACTTCTGCCAAAAGGACTATCATTTAGTTAAACACTTTGTGTCGTCTGTAGCCCATAGTTTCTATTAATTTCTATGACGTTTTTAACGTTGTGTTTTCCTTTTGAACTGAAGTTTTCTGTTAGGATAATGTTGACAGAAAATATTTTCCAGTCGTTTCCTGCCCCTTGATGTGGATGCAGTAGAGATCGCTGTGTCCCCATCTTTTACAAATCAGGGCAACTAATGTATTCTCAGACGGCATCTCGATTTAGTTTGTATGTTTTGACCAGTGCACGTGTGTGAGCATGTTATGAAAGATAGGATATGGACATGGGGTAGATGTTGCGATGTGTACGTGTAATGTATGCATAGATTCTGGATGGTGCTGGCAATGGTTTTGTGGTCCGGGCGGGTCAATGGAGCTCATACTTAGTGAGCTTGGTCAGTACGACAAGACATTGGTGGAGGTGGTGTGTTATGTTGCAGGTCACTGTGTCAGGTCCTCCTCTCAAGTCATTCTTTACGTGGGGGCTAGAAAAGTGGTCAGTGAAGAAGGCTGGGTAAGATCATAACATTGATAAAGGGACACCTAAGACAGGCTCAGCCATGTATCTGGCCACATCTCGTCCCTGCTCGGCTATTGTAACTCTCTTTTGCCAGCTATCAACTCTTCTTACCTCCATAAGCTCCAAATGGTTCAAAACTCTGCAGCCAGGCTTCTCACCCACACTAAGTCCTGGCAGCACATCACCCCACATTCAGCACAAAATACTCCTTGACTTATAAAGCCCTCCACCAACTTGCTCCCACTTACCTTTCGGACCTTCTCCCCTATCAACCCACATGTTCACTCCGCTGTGTTCGGCAGGCCACCTCTTAATCCCAAGGTCCAAGCTACAGAGCTTTGGTGACAGGACTTTCTCCAGGGTTGCTTCCAGGCTCTGGAACTCCTTGCCTAAATCCATTTGCGACTCTGACTTGGATAACGTCTTCCTCCACCACCTTTTCTGTGTAAGCCTTCCCATAGCCCCTGCCTCCTTCCCCCTGTGTCTTTGTCTTTTTTGTTTTTCTTTGTTGTTCCTAAAACAAAGAAAAACAAGAGACTTAATTAGTGGCAAAAAATGTATGTAAAGGCTGATTTATACTTCTGCGTCAAGGTTACGGCATAGTCTATGCCATAGCTGGTTGCCTACGCCGCACCCTGCGCCGTACCCTACACCGTAGCTGAGGTGGACCTGATTGTGTTGTGTCAGTTTCCCGCTCTACAAGTCATGATTTAATCACATGGTTTATGTACTCCAATATATTTCCTTAATTACTCTACAGCTGATTCCATTAATCAATTATTGTGTCTGTTTAAGTTGGGTTTTAATGTTATCAGATGTCAGTTATTGTATCATCTGTTCCTGTTGTCAGTGTAGTCTTTTCTTATTTTGTATATGCCTTTTGCCCATCTTTATTTTGTAAAAGTGTTTTACGATATTAAAACACTGTTTATTTTCACTTGCACCTTCGCGTCTGTACTCGCGTCTGTACTCCTTTTACACCAACATGGAATATTATTATGACAGAATAACCAACCATCAGACAGAGACAGCAAAAATGACATGGAGGAACTGCGTAGCTTCAAGTCCATGACTACCCCCTCTCCATCGGGGTGGTCCAGTTGTAAAATACTGGTGGGGCTACTGGCTTGGAGCCAACAGTGGAGAACACCAGGCTCTGCGCCTATTTCGGATACACTACCCCAGAGTAGCCTTGACTGGTGGGGATTCAGGGATCATTTTCCCAACCAGTTGTTTTTGGGGGGGGAGTAGCCCGTTATATGGTGTGGGGGTTACGCTGTGTCGGACCCTAGGGCGGAGTCAGCTGGCAAGAGTACAACCACAGAAGACCTGGGAGGACGATGGAATATCGGGACTCAGGTCCTTGGAGAAGGAGTACGTCCTGGAGGACCATCATAACGGGGACTGGTATGTAGAGGGAAGCAGGTTGGCTATCCCTCCTAAGCCCCTTCTATGAGCCAGGGTGGGTGGTCGACTGCTGGCCCCTCCCAGCAGTCCCACCATCACTCCAGCCACTTTGCCAGAAAACAGCCACTTTGCCAGAAAACCTCATAGACACACCCGCAAGGTCTGACACAATATTTTTTTAATTTCTACCACAGTGTTTTTCAACCCTCTCCTTGGGGCACACCAGACGTTCCACAGTAGCCGCTGAACTAGCTCACCGTATTCATTAATCAAGGGCCTGATAATTAGAAGATGAGTTGAATCAGGTGTTCTAGCTCAGAAGTAGATCCAATACAGCGGATGTTCCCCAAGAAGAGTGTTGAAAAACACTGTTCTACCAGAACCATTGTTGCCAGTACTGTGTCAGACCAGTGGCCCATTTATCATACCAGTCCCCACGATGTCCTCCAGTCTATGGACCGGCACCACGTCCCTTACACCTAGACCAATGGCTTCTACCTCCACATCATTGCCAGCATCTCCGCGCTCACCGTTAAAGCCAGTGGCCCCGCCCTCCATCACAGAGCAATTGGCAGCGCCCCTCCACGTCAGAGTTAGTGGCCCCTCCACGTCAGAGTTAGTGGCCCCTCCACGTCAGAGTTAGTGGCCCCTCCACGTCAGAGTTAGTGGCCCCTCCACGTCAGAGTTAGTGGCCCCGGCCCACATGGATGAACCAGAGGTCCAACTGACGACACCAACGCCTGATTAAACATTTAAAGAAAAGGGAAAAGTTATTCCCAGGGGAAAATTCTATTGGAATAAAATGCTTCTCTTATATGTAATAATTTACATTTAAACATCCAATAAACAATTTTGTCTCTAGTCTATATGACAATCAGCAGCCTCTAAACGGCATTTCAAGATGTACCAGACCAGAGGTCTTCAAATTCCTTGAACTTCACTGGGAAGCTATATGTGCTCAAGATGTTAATTACCTATATGGTCAAATAGGTCACTCAAATATTCTATGAATTTTTTATACCATTTGTCTATGAAGAGTGATTTGTTTATTTATTTTCTTTATTTTGTTTTGTTGATTTTACCCAATTTTTCTCCCCTCCGAATTCTCACTGAACCTGACTTGTCGGCAGCTTCCCAACTCCTTCATTAGATGCAGGATGGTGGAGAACGCTCACATGGTTCATCCAACCACATGCCACTGAGCTGGATGTTTCTTTTCACACTGCTCATCCAACACAGAAGCCTTTAGTCAGCTGAGGAGATGTTTGGGAACCACCGTCGTAGACAGTAGTTACTAGCTAAACTAATTGGTGGGCAGAGATAAATTAGGGCAGTGGATTTTAAACCTCGCCTAGGGACCAACAGCCATTCCATGTTATTGGATGTAACCAAGAGCTACTGTACCACAAATGTATAGATTTATCTGATCAATATCAGGCACTTGGCTCCTTGATTCAAGTGAGCCAGTTCAGGGGAACAACACAATTGTGAAACAGCTGTGGGTCACCAGGAGATAAAAATAATTATTCAGGGAAACAGGAGACAGGATACAAATAAACACAGGGAAAAGAAAGAGGGCACAGATGTTAAAATAAGCTAGTATCATTCCAGGAATTATACAATTTTACAATGCAATTTTACAATGCTATACTTACAACTTGTTGCTGCAGGTGGAAGCATATGTTTTTCCACATATTACACCCTTTTACAAGAGCAAAACACATAACAAGGATATTGAGAACTGTTAATTTTCTGTTAATATTGAGAACTGTCGAAGTCCCCTTGGAAATATTTTTTTCTAGTAAAATCAAAATGTTTGTTTGCACGTGATTATTCAAATAAAGAAAAAGACAAAGGGGCCACCAGTGAAATGAGAGTGCATGGGATGGAGAGGACACAGATGGAAAGAACTGAAACCATGTGAGAGAGTGAACAGGTAGTCAAGACAAGATAATAGGTGTTTCACAAACAGCAACTGTATTCCCCACATTGATTGAAGTGCACCCAAAACAATATTCTTGATTTAATTATCATTATATTTTCTACTTTCCCGCACTATTATTGTTCATTTTAGTTTTTTTGTTTTGTCCACGGTGGCTATGAGCCTTTTATGAAAGCATATGTTTATTCACAATCTTTATTTGAAAACGACTTATTATAGAATCTGACAAAATATAGAAGGGAGTTTGAGACCATTTTCACATAGAGAAACCTACACTTTCCCACTGTCACAGTTCAATGGCCAATTAACCAATTCTTTGTGGATTTCAACTGTGGTTTTTGTCTTGCTGGAATCCCGACTTCTGGCAAATTTGCTTTACCTTTTATCTACAGGCTGCAGGTGCCAAGCATTTTGGGATGTGACTATATTTGGTCTTACATTTGGTGTAATGTGCTCTGATAAAACAGCTTAGCTCAAAAGCATGTCCATGAATAAACTTATTAAAGTTAGGTTTTTATCCAGAACCCTTTTTAGTTTTAGTTTAAAACCAATTTAACCGATTTTAAGTGTAAGCACTATTGTAAGTGCGTTTTAAGTGTCAAATATATTATCAACGTTGACCGAAGACATCGTTGACAATTTAATCTGAATTTCAAACACACTTAAACGTTTATAGCCTGTCCAACTATGGTGAACAAGGTTTGTATTCGAAAGTATTCGGCCCCCTTGAACATTTCGACCTTTTGCCACATTTCAGGCTTCAAACATAAAAATATAAAACTGTAATTTTTTGTGAAGAATCAACAACAAGTGGGACACAATTGTTGATTCTTCACAAAAAATTACAGTTTCATATCTTTATGTTTGAAGCCTGAAATGTGGCAAAAGGTCAAAAAGTTCAAGGGGGCCGAATACTTTCGCAAGGCACTGTAATTCACCTCGACTGTTCCCGATCACCAGTCACCCCTGTTTAAGGAAAGACCTGATATCCACTCACCGCTGGATCATTAAGTCACACAACTTTGGGCTACCTGCAAATCAAGCCTCAGAATTCTTGCCTGTTATCCGTCTGCCTCTGTTTTTCTCAGCTACTGTTTTGCCTGGTCAGTATTTCCATTTTTACATCTGTTTAGGAACACCTGCCCGCCACCACTCACCTGGAATCCTGGTACTACTTACCTTCATCTTCTGCACATGTGGGGATGCCGGGCTTAATTTGGGATGCCGGGCTCACATTACGTTCGGGACAGGAGTGAATGGATCTTAATTGGGGACGCCAGGCTCACATTACTGTCCGGACTGGGGGAAACGGAATGGAATCACATAATGTGTTCCATTCACTCTGGTCCCAAATGTTCCTACTCTCTGGCTCCCCCTGCTGGCCAAAAGGTAAAAAACCCAAGTCTTCTGACATCATTTCCCCGGTCCTTCCCCACCTCTCTGATTTGTTCAGCACACCTGGATACACTTCATTTATCAGCATTCATTAACAACAGTATAAATGTATTTTGTCTCAGTCATTCCAGTATGCATTACTGTTCTTTGTTACGTGTGGTTGTTTGTGAGAGAACTATTACTAAGCCTTGTAAGATGCATTTTCTTACTTTTCTGGGTTTACTGTTGCCTACTTGTTCCAAATCAGAGTTACCTTTGTCCTGGTAACTTCTAATCATTAATGCTATTTCATAATATATGGAAGCACTATACCTGCTTGAGACTCCTAATTCCACACCATTACACACAGAACCAAATGCCAAGACTTGAGTCATGTGACTCAGTGTGTATGATTTATACATCAGTTGTCTACTGTATGTTATGAATGTAAAAAAGGCTGAATTTTTGCAAATACAATTTTTAAATTTTTTGAATATGATAAAGGGAACTTATAATAATAATTGGGAATAGTCAATATTCATGCTCACTGTCTACTTACTACATGCTAGTAAAATGCTGTTCTGTGGCGCTTGTTGGTTGTGGTTTCTTTCCCACAAAGATTATTATATTTAGGAAAAAAATGTAAACATATGCTTACACTACTGGAAGTTACTCTGGATAACAGCGTCTGCTAAATTACTTCAATGTGAAAGGAAATGTCAGTATGTCTTGGAATGATGCTGCTGCCCCTTGGTGAGAAGATTCTCCCAAATCAACTCTTTCTTAAAGTTTCTAATTGAATGCATATGTATGCATCTAACGTGTCCATTATTGCACACATTAAGCCTACTGTACAAAGCGAGACATATCTATTGTACTTCTTGAAAGTCTGTATTCTAAACAGATAAAATGACAATGTGGAAGATACATGAATGACATTTGATTTAGATTCCTCAGGTCATATATTAATAATATGTATTTCATACACTGCCTGGTTTGATTGTTGCAGCAGTGCAGCCTGTGTTAAGGTGTCCTACCGTCAGTTTGACTTCTTGGTTACAGTCACAGTTGTCAAAATCAATCTCAGATGGTTGTCATGGAAGCAGGAAGGACAAAGTAGTTGTGGTAATGATGCATCTCTGCCAGATGGAGGCTCAGAGATATTCCCCTTTGACCTTTGAACTGTGTTATTCTGTTTGACTCATTCTAGGGGTCATTTTGAAAGAAATGTGACACATGAAGAACACATTATTGTAAAGGAGGTCAAGGTGATGTTATTGACTGGGTTAAAAAACATAGCTGAAGCATCTGGGATATACATTTAAACCACAGGTGTGGCAGATGGCAGTCTAGTGCCCATGAGAGTTGGGTCAGTAAATAAAAAGTTACTGGTTCGAATCCCAGAAGCAGGTGGTGTGCCGTTCCACCAGACACTTAATTGCTTCAGTGTCTCTGGATTTGAGCAGCTGTTAAAATACTAAAATGTAAACATTTAGATGTTAACTTTTTCAAATAGTATTACACTTCTTCTAATACCTTAGTATCAAGGTAGCAAGGAGGAATTTAAAGATGAAATATTTGATGTTACGTGGGATTTGTCAGTCTAATAAAACACTTCTAACATTTAGATCAAAGGCAGAGAGCTTAGGCCACTAAAATAAGCTCACTGTTAACTCTGTATATTTTTCGGCAGCAGTCCTAAAGAGCCAAAACAGGTCCCGGAAAATTGTGCATGAGTGGGTGATTAGTGTTCATAAGAACTAAAACTTTTCTAGTCATCTTCTTTGGGATGAATCTGAACTCTTATCCAGTAATTGGAAGAATGTAAATCACTTTTTACTCTGCTATTTTAAATTAAATAATTAAGTATTTAGGCATTATATGTAGCCTACCATGTTTATTGCAGATTTTTGCTGTGACAGTGCAGCTACTATGAGACCTAAAAACTTTGAACGGCAGGATATTATTCTACTTCTTCAAGTACTCTAGGGGTTTGGTTGTGCATTCTAAAGAAACTTCCCTCAACATTCAAGGTTAGTACAGAAAAATCCCAGCTGAATATACAAATTTTTATTATAAAGACTATCAAATTTTTCCATAGCAGGAGCTATGACTCTACAGATTCCATTGGGCAAGTCAACGCCTTGTTAGCTTGGAGAATTAGGGTAAATCACTCTGCATATATGCAGATATCTCTACAGATAAAACAGCTTGTACTGTAACAATGTTTAATGTGGGGAATGAGAGGAAGAAGTCTCTGGAATTAATGAATGAAGCCCAGTTCATGATATATTAATTTTCCAAATGTCTGCTCAGTTTTTCCATGTATTAATTATAACACATCACTTAGTTAACCCAATAAACACTTATAACACACATTTTGAAAATAACCATGGAGGTAAGGCTTGTGTGTACATGATTAAAGATACATTCGGCGAGTTTCGTAATTGCAAAACAAATTTTTAGGCCTCACATTTTAGTCTGAATGTGTATTATATTGTTTATATTATATGCACCATCTAGGTAGAATCATTGTCTTACCGTAGTTAGTTTGAAACCTGAAGTCTTCTCAAGGCTTATTGCAGGCATGCCCTTCAAGTGTCAGGCAGAGAATTCCCAACAAATGTATGAGATATGGTTTGCTAAAGTAGAGACAGAGCTGTCAATCAAACCAGAGCTATACGGTGATGTCTAATAAGTTTCCAGGGTGGGCCCAGCCTCTGGAACCAAGAGAGAAAATACGAACCTAGACACTTCAGAGAAATTAACTAAATCCCGTTTTAGCTCTAGTGCCTAAATTTACATTATTTAGAACCTAGAGGACTAAATAGTTCTAAATATCGCCAAAAATGTTGTTGTGAAGAGCACTGACGATGATTCAACTTAAACTTTCAAAGCAACCAACTAATAACCTGTCTTAATGACTCATTTTAGTTGGCTGAAGTTAATTTCATATGTATGGTAAACTTAATGTTTGTGTGTGTGCAGGTGTATAGTGGAGGCTAGATGCATGTAAACGCCCTTTATGCACCTTTTTATTTGTGAAAAATTGTTTACTCACCTTTTGATTTATGTAATTATCATTTACCAACATAATATTTTGTTCCCAACTTGATATTGCACAATGCCATACTTTCGCCTCCCATGTGCATCTGCCATAAGGATTCCGCACATGAGATGCAGGTATCAGCTGTGCCCCACGCAAGGTACTGTGCAAGGAGTCATTGTAGAAACTTCAAGAGGTCAGTGGAATCTGGGCCATTCAAATATTTCTGATAGTTCTGCATTGCTTTGCAATGCACAGCGGTTTAGGAGGACGCAGCTGTGTAATTTATTGAAATGAATGGGTTACTCAAGAGGCAATGTCACTCTTCTGCCTCGCATGTCCTGAAGACATAATTCACACAGCTGAAATAATCCAGTCTCCGGTTTTTGGGCAATCAGTGTCTCACTATTAACTTGCCACCTCAAAAATAACAGCCTATCACTGCGCATGCATGATTGATACTAACGAGCTGAGTTTATGGCTTAGCTAACCTATGCATCAAACTTGGGAAATTTTGATGCATAGGTTATGCAAACATGCTAGCTTTCGTAACACTGCCAAACTTTTTTATACGGATGGAAGGATGGGATTAGTGCAGAAAAAATCTAAACAATTATACATTGTCTCAAAATAACCGATTGCAATATACAGTGCCTTGCGAAAGTATTCGGCCCCCTTGAACTTTTCAACCTTTTGCCACATTTCAGGCTTCGAACATAAAGATATGAAACTGTAATTTTTTGTGAAGAATCAACAACAAGTTGGACACAATCATGAAGTGGAACAAAATATATTGGATATTTCAAACTTGGATATTACGATATCCAAAATCTAAGACGATAATCAGTCCAAAATCATGATATCGATATAATATTGATATATTGCCCAGCCCTAGCATGAAGAAGATTTTAGTATGGAAGGCACGGTTCATCTTTTTGTACCATGGAAGAAAGTGGTCAGTCAGAAACACTCTATACTTTGCAGAGGTCATTTTCACACCTTCGGGGACTCTAAAGGAGTCTACCAGCTCTCTCCCCATGATTCCAGCCCAAAACATGACTCCGCCACCTCCTTGCTGACATCGCAGCCTTATTGGGACATGGTGGCCATCCACCAACCATCCACTACTCCATCCATCTGGACCATTCAGGGTTGCATGGCACTCATCAGTAAACAAGACTGTTTGAAAATTAGTCTTCATGTATTTCTGGGCCCAATGCAACCGTTTCTGCTTGTAAGCATTGCTTAGGGGGTGGCCAAATAGTAGATTTATGCACAACTGCAAGCCTCTGGAGGATCCTACACCTTGAGGTTTGTGGGACTCCAGAGGCACCAGCAGCTTGAAAAAAACCTATTTGCTGCTTTGTAATGGCATTTTAGCAGCTGCTCTCTTAATCCGATGAATTTGTCTGGCAGTAACCTACCTTATTATGCCTTTATCTGCACAATCCTGTCTGTGCTCTGAATCAGCCACACATCTCTTCACAGTACAATCATCACGCTTAAGTTTTCATGATATATCTCATGTTTTCGTACCTTGTCCAAGGCTTTGCACTATTTGAAGCTTTTCCGCAGCATAGAGATCTTTTTCTTTCCCATATTGTTTGAAACCTGTGGCCTGCTTAATAATGTGGAACATTCTTCTTAAGTACTTTTCCTTTAATGGGGCTCACCTGGCAAACTAATTATCACAAGTGTCTGGGTTTGATTTGCGTGATCCAAAGAGTCCAGAGACACAATACCACCCATAAGTTTAATTGAAAAACAAAATATTTAATGTTTATGACCCTTAATTCCAATTTGCATAATAATTTGGAATGCGTTGTATTTGCCTTGCAGCTCATATGAGATAAAGATAAAAATATGATATTTCAATATGAAGATTTTCAAATTGTATATTTGCTGAAACAGGTGTCCTATTTTTATACCTGTTTTAAAAGCAATGAAATAATAGTTTAAAATGTTAATTATGTTCTGGTTGATATGAATGATTTAGCATTTTAACATGATCGCTGTGATGGGTTGATAGTTTACTTACCTTTGTCTTACCACTACATCACCATGTGTTTGTGTGTGTGTGTGTGTGTGTGTGTGTGTGTGTGTGTGTGTGTGTGTGTGTGTGTGTGTGTGTGTGTGAGTAAATGTGTGAATAGAGCAACAGCAGCAGCAATCTTGTAAATATTGTCCTGTGAAAGATGATTCATGTTTGGAACTTTTGTCTTCTGCCTCCACGAAACTGATACAGTGTCAAAGATACGAATAGACTACAGACTGCAGATGAACCTAGGCTACTCTGCTTCCCAAATGGACTGCAATCCTTTGGACCAGAGCCATATGGAGCGTAGTCAAAGATGGTGCGCTACTAGCATTTCGGGTCAATTTGTACTTTCGAAATACTAATGGGAACATGGCACTCAATGACTGCAATTCGATGACGTGGGCTTCCCAGCAAACACTCAACTGGTAAATGTTAAAAAAAAATACAAACTTGTAAACATCTTTTTACAAATCAGGACTTTTGGATATTTGTTTCTGAGAAAGCCAGACAACTACATTCCAGTTGAATTTAGAGTCTCCTAGTTTGTCCTGGATATCAACATCTTGAACCCATCTCTCGTTCTCTCTTTCTCAACCTCTCTCTCTCTCAACCTCTCTCTCTCTCAACCTCTCTCTCTCTCTCTCTCTCTCTCTCTCTCTCTCTCTCTCTCTC